>VDFB02333086.1:0-50377 GCA_007258455.2 Sequoia sempervirens
TTATCTTATTCTCTAGAGGATTCTTTAACTTATGGGTTGTGTTTTGGTTATGAGTTTGGAGTTGTTTGATGCTTTTGTATAGCTTGTGAGCATAATGGAGTTGTGGCAATATCTTGTAGCCTTTGCTATCAATTTGATATGATGCTTATGTTCTTTGGACTAGTGCATATATACCTTGGCTTGTTCCTTTTCTTCCATGGGTGGTAGATTGGAGGACGATAGGGATCATTGCTTGATATGGTGGACATCTTGTATGTCAGTGCAGATGTCTTTTTGGAGCATGCTCGAGCATCGTTTGAGATTCATGTGGTTGTATGTATGGTTGGTGGTGATCTTTTTCATTGGTTTGACTCATAGTAGTTTGTTCCTATTGGATCCATGGACTCTTGGAAGGTCTTTGACAAGTGGGAGAATGTTGGGAATTGTTGTCTCAAAATTTTGTCCTATTTTTTAGGAGTTCCTATTTTATAGGATTATTTTCTATGCCAAAAAATGAAAAAATAAGCAGCTCCTATTTTTAGGAAGTGGGACCCATTAGAAGTTTCCTATTTTGTAGGGGTATGTTGATTGGTCAAATCGTGTCATGGGAGAATGCCACTTGCTACTTGGGTGCTCAATCCTGAAAAAATAATTTGTAAAATTCCTAGGAGGATCACTTGGATGCCAAGTGTCAATGTGTGGTGAGATTCGGGACCCGCTTGTTAGCATATTCCTTTGTATGAGCGTGGAGAGCAAGGAAGGGTGACACTATCATGAGGGAACTTTGAGCAAATAATATTGTAGAAAACCTCAAGAAAGTGTGTCATGATGCCATGTGGCATTAGTTTGACTTGTGGACCAAAGCTCGAAAGGGAAATTTGCTTTGTGAAGACTTATTTGTCACTCAGAGTGACTGGGAGTCTTGGTTGAGTTCTAAATTGGCAGAAAATAAGATTTTCTCATGGTGGATGCCTAGATTTATTGTTGCATGATTTATGGTGTTTTTTATCTTGCATGTGAGTGCATATTAGTTACATGTTTGTGCATGTTAGTGTATGATTGGCATGATGCTTTTATGGACAACTGAGACCAATGCATGTTCTCCATTATAGTTTGCATACATGCAAAGACCGTGGAGATGACATATAGAAATGTTAGGCACCCATATTGGAGATGTATAAAATGTTTAATGACTTATTCATTTGTATATGAGAGCTGAGCTTTTTGTAGGGGTTATGCTACTAAATTTTCTCCAGAGATGGAATAAGATGTAAATCTCCTGTAAAACCCATGAGCCTGATATTGTATTGTAACATGTACTCTTGTTGTTGAATAATATAATGGCTCTATATTTTGGAGTGTAGGGTTTTTACCCAAAATGGTTTTCCTCGTGTAAATATGTGTTCTATTCTTTTGTCTTATTCTTTCATGTTTTATGATTTTGTGTTGAATATGTTTAACGTATGTTATTGAAACTATTTAGATCTAGTAAGATCTAAAATTGCAATCACTTTCCTCTAAGGATTAATGTGAAAAACAAATTGTGCCAATTTCCACTTTATGACATAGTAATATGTGTTTTTGAGGTTTCTAAATGCAAAATAATGGTACCGAAGACACTTATTGATATCAAATGTCATTTATGGGATGCCCATTTTTCCCTTCAAACATGTATTTAAAGAAGACAAAGGAAAATGTTTTATAAGTGTATGGAGCTTACCTTCAAGGTAAGAAAAAGGTTGGTTTTCCAACCTCCACAAACACCATATATTTCTTATAATAATAACATATAAATGTGTGTGTTCTTTTTCCTAAGTATATTATGTTGGAAAATATTACATCATTAGATAAACAATAAATAATAGTTAGTAATAAATAAAGTTAGTTGTGAGAGTTATTCTCATAGTTAGTTTGATACGAGAATGTAAGGATTTAAAAATCCTAATGTGTAGCAATGTAATATCATCTTGGATATCCCCAAAAAATCAATGATCTCATTGGTTGTGTGTACCCTACCATTTTTAATATGATATCAAAGCAGTGTTAACCTGTTTTCCTGTCAAGTGATGGCCAATCAAGGAAATTTATAGGTAAGTGCATGGATCTAGTTTCTTTACATTGTGAGCACGAAATATAGAGGGTTTCAAGTGCAGAATGAAGGATTTCATTTTCTATCAAAGTCAATCCAAGTGATTCAAGCAATTCCAGATTGAAGAAACAAATGATTAGTATCCTTGTGCAACAAAAGTGTGGGTGCATATGGTGTAAATATCTAAAAAAGACGATAAGAATGGCTTAATGGAAGGTTGGTATGTGAAGAATTTAAGAGATGAAGGATGAACAAAAAGGCATTGAAAAGTGAGGAGGACCAACATAGAATTTGTTGGGCGTAGTATTTTAAACCTAGAAAGAGGTCGCATTTCCTTTGTTGCAGTGATGGCTCTTATTATGGAGGAAGTGATTTCTTAGATAATTCTATAAGTCTGTGAATCAATTTTCTTCTATTTTATGCTTTAGAACATAATTTTTTTATTCTTGTGAGTATTGTTTCCTTCTGATAATTGTATATTTTATGGAGATAGAAAGATAATCATCTCAAATTCAATGATTGGTATTGTATCTACTGAAAAAAAAATGGCTATCCAAATTTAACAAAGGGAAACCAAAGCAATTGATTGATTTGGAGCCCATTTTACATAATTATATTATTATAATTAAGTGATTTAGAGGAGGAGGCACTATCATGATTGATGGAGGCAATTTTTTGAGATATATTAATTTTTACTCAAGGTGTTGTTCCCAATTTGCAACTACCTCCATATAGAATCGAGTACCATATACAAAATTAGGTTCCTATGTGAAGAAAGTGCACTTGAAGGTTTCTGGCCATTCATATCAAAACTAGTTATGACTACATTGGCATAAGGCATGAAGATTTGTTGTGCAAGGATTCAAGTTTATTTGGAGTTTATAACTAAAAGGTAAATTTTTTGCATACATTTTTTAATTAAAGAATTTTTCTGAAGTTGCACAAGGATCTTAAGAATAACTTGTGGGAAATTAAAGCTTTTAAGGAGATGTGAATATCTCTAGAATCTAGAGTCATTAAAGATTTTTATTGCTTTCTTATGAGAGAGAAGGAAAGAAAAGACATCAAGGTTAGTGATTTCTCTCTACATGATTACATAGTTATTTCAATATAAAACCTTTCAACTTTCTTAATGACATATTAACTTTGATGATAGTACATTAGATAAGTTATAAAAATGAAAGTTGTTTTGATTGTGAGGGTAATGGTGGCATTTTCCACTATTTGAAAAGATTTATTATAAGGATATATTATTAATCAAATTTGACACCAAATTTCTTGCTTCTAATTATGGCCACGTGTATCAAACATTGCCTATATTCTTGGAGCCATCTATGCTATATTTGGTAGGGTTTATTGTTGAACACCCAGAATAATGAGAGGGGGGGTGAATCAATATTCCTCTAAACCAATTAAACACAACCCATCCAAATAACTGTAATGAAGAATGAAAGCATGAATACAACTATAGAATTGTATGACAAACGAACACCAATATTTTTACGTGGAAAACCCAAAAAGGGAAAAACCACGATGAGGGTTAGCTCACAATATATTATATCCAGATATAAGGTATTACAAAGGCTCACTACTAGGACGCACTATCCAAAAAAGAGCTCACAACTCACTAAGCAAGTACAAAGAAGGGTTGGAAACACTGCCTGTTTGAACTGATACAATAGCATCTATCATATGCCAGATTTTAGCTCCATTGAGGTACAAAATGATCATCATACATTCTACTTATCATTGCATTACATACATGTAGGTGATTCACCATACATGTCATAAATCTACTCTACTATGCCACATTCACATATCATACATTCCTTTTGTACTCTTTCTACACCGTCACCTTCATAATCATAATCATCCACACCATCATCTTCTTTTCTTCCTCTCTTTTTTCTTCACTTCCCAAAAAGGCTTAGCAATGATCTCATATATATACCCACATTTAGGTGAAACTTCAATTAGATTGGCCTAATTAGAAGTAACACACAAAAACTAAACATGTTGTCCTCAAGGTATTTCATCCACACTTAGTGCCTAAGTTCCACACTTAATTTATATCAAAATAGGTCAACATGAACCTAAATATAAATCCCACATAAGATTGAATTGCTCAATTATTCTCCTCAAAACATCAACCATGTTAGGTCGACCCAAAATAGACCTAAACACAAAGTCTTCAAGATCTTATGCAATTTCATCAATCAAGCTACCTCAAAACTCAATCTCTCATCAAATTCTTATTCAACTAGCATTCATTATCTTATCTTCATCATCGCAAAACAAAATAATTATTCGTGAAGAAGTGCAAAATATCCCACACTAGTATATTATTCAAAAGATAACTATGAGATACAGAGCCACACAATATTATTCATATCTTCTTGGAAACTATACATAATGTCACAAAAACTTGAACGCTGCTTCATTTGATGGATTCAAATTTGTAGTTATGATTGTAGAAGATTAAACCAATGTGCAATGAAGTGCAAACCCAAAAATTGACAAAATGAACCACAATAGTGACAAAGGAAATACTTAGCCAAATTTCTAATAAACCATGCTTTCTTGATCAACTGGAACTGTACAAAGGTCGCCAAAATACTTCCTTGTTATTCTAGAATGATCATCACAATGTTGACATCAATGACAACACTAGATCAGCCAATGTATGTACACTTCATTATTGTCAAACTGCATCATCAATGACTCAGAGACTCACATGCAATCAAGTGAATAGAGTGTAATAGTGTCCAATTTGAGGTTGGAGGAAATGGAGGTGGGAGGACATCTATCATCGCAAACTAGCTTCTCACTTAGGGATGATTCATTTCCTAAGAAGAACGTTTTATATTTGTGTCCCTTCAAGGAGCAAGGGGGGCCTTACTTTTGTTGATATTTCTTGTAGATGCATTTAATGAGGTACCCATGTACAAAAAAAAGAATCTCTAATAACCAAATAAAAGGAGAAAACCACATGGGAAAAACTCCTCTCCAAAAGAGAGAAAATGAAATAACTGCACTAGTGAAAGAAGGATAGACAGAGGACTCAATATGACTCCCCAAGGACTACTTTTGTCACACAAGTACAATGAATGTCCCCTCGATAGGAGAGAGAAAATGAGGATATGAATCCCACAAAAAGAAAGGGCTACTACGCTAATGATGAATGCCTGAAGACAAAACATGATCCACTACCTACAAACAAAATTTCTCCCCTTAGGAAGAAATAAATCTACTGGTGATTGGAGAAGCCATTCTCAAAAGATGGAAGAATCAGGAATCCAAATGATGTGTTCCTCTGAAAACTACTAAAGTGTTCACATGTTAGAATGAGATGATGTCAATCCAAGATCTTGTGAAGACTGATGCATAACAAGTTCCAAAGATGATGAAGATGATGGGCCAACACTGATGATGTGGTTATCAACAAAGAGGAGATGAATGTCCTCAAAGTAATCCTCCAAATATGCAATCTGAGACTCTATAAACAAGGATGATATGTTTGCAAGATATGAATCCCAAGTAGTTGTGTTTGCAAGAAGATGAATGTCTTGCTACACTTACCCAATAGGGGCCAAGTATGTGGTGATGCCAAGTTGATCATGAATAAAAAATATGGAGATTATGTCTCGATCTGAAGCGTGGGAAAAATGAAGAAAAATATTTGAACCATTAGAACATGCAAGACCTATGATATACTTGAGATCCTCTAAAATATCATCAAAGGGTATATAATCTACATCTACAAGAGGAATGAGACAATTTGCAATAGGATTCTTTGGGTATGTAGAGATATGAGGGTTTTTATGGATATCCTAAAGTTGAGTCCAAAGTGTGTGGGGACAATCAATGTCTGATTACAACACACATAGTGTCATGATTAACACAAGAAAAAATCAATCCTACAATATGATCAATGATAATACCCCATACTAATCTATTCCATGGTGTGTTTAGTGTAGATAGATTCCATAGATATAAGGAAAAATATTAAGCCACCTGAGATGTTTCAGGATGTCATTTTGTCAAGACTCATAATTATCCTTTTCTAGGATGACCCCATAAGGATGAATGTGAAAAACCCCTAATAATTCTTTAAATAAAAAAATCAGAGACTGATAACCTCATTGTATGTAAAGAGAATCAAAAGAAGTCATCTCACACAAACAAACTCTTTCTAGGTGCCAAGATGTCCAAGTAATTAAGCAAAATGTGAATCGCAAATAAACTAAATAAAATGCACCTAGGGTAGATTTTAGAAAAAAAATATATGAATGGATTTGAAAAGCTTTGAAATACCTTTCTAACACAAGAATCACAAAAATTGGAGATACAAGTGATAAATTTTGAGCTTAGAAGAAGAAAATGATGATTTGATTTTTGATTGAGGATAAAATGAACCAACAAAAAAATCTAATGATGAGACTTGCACCATTGGGAAGTATGCAAAACCAACTTTCTGAAAATATCATGTTTTCCTAATTTTAACACTGTATTCCCAAGTTATGATGAAAAGAAAAAAATAAGTTATTTAGTGGTGTAGAGCACCTTGTTGCTCCATATGGTGAAGTTGGTCTAGATAGGTGCTTTTATACATGATAATGTTAAATAAGTCCATGATAGGCCATTTTGTAATGTTTGTTTTGGTTTTGAGACTAGGTGGGGTCATTTGAGTCAATTATGTTAAAAATTGCAAAGTTGTCGATTTTGAAAATGTTGTAAAGGGCAAAAAATGTTCAAATGTGGAAGCCCAACGGTCATGGGAAGTTGTAAGGTATTTTTAGGCATTGGTATGTGTTGTTTGAGTTATAAATATGTTGAGAACTCATTGTAGATGGTTGTTGAAGAGTTTGAAGGAGAATACCAATAAAATATCTCAGTTTCTTTGTTAATTTATGTGTATTTTCTTCATTACCATCCTATGTACGGGTTCGTATAGTAGGGGTTTGCTTTGAAATGATTTGAATATGTTGAAGGACTATATTAGCTTTGATTTGAACTCACTCTTGAGGGATTTCATTGTCTTAAGCAATTTAGAGGTTGATTACTAAAGACTGGTCTGGAAACAGGGGTGCAAGGGTTTGAGGCCTAGAATGATCTAAAGGGCTATTCCACCTACTATATAGGCTATACTTCAGTGGAATGGGCCTGATTAGACTAGGATAGGGTGTAGGAATAGAAAAATTGGATTAGTGGAGATATTGGATGAGATTTTGCACACTGCCTTGTTGAAAACTCAGAGTTTGGGCCTTTGGAACAAGGCTAGTGTTGGTAGATTGAATAAATTGATTGAGAACTTGATAGAACCTAATGAAATATTTGTGATTAGGTGTATTTTGATATGTTTTAAAGGTCTGAAAGGTCATAAGAGGTCAAATGTGTGAAATGGCAAGAAGCTCGAGTTGAACCAAGTGTGTAAAAGGGTGAAATTGGTAGGTTTTGTGAAGGAAGTGTATAGGAATCTTGGGGGAAACATAATTGGAGGATGAAATAAGCTTTTGCAGGTAGAATAAGGTCTGATGGAAGTGGTTTTAGAGTTGTGTGAGGTCTGGACATGTGATTTTCAATAAGCCTTAGCCAATTGGGAGAAAAGTGAGGGTTTTGTGAAAGTGGGTCTTAATGAGTGAGTTAGGACCTAAAAGTTGGAGATTTTAGTGTTTTGGAGGCAGGTTGAAGACTGCTTGGTGGTCTCTTGGGTTGGTTGTAAGATTTAGGGAGTGTCACTTTGTAAAAGAGGCCTAGTTCAATGTAGAAGGCAAGTTTTGATGTTGATGTCCCAAAGGATTTTTCAGAGGGTTTGAAGCATGTTGAAGAAGGCTTAAATGGGTGCCCAAATTGGTGGTTTTTTACAGAGGTTGTTTGGGAAAACTAAGAGTTAAGTTGGGGAAAATAGGTCTGTTGACCTACTAGGAAGACGAAGTGAAAAGTTGGCAACAGGCTTAGTTTGAGTTTTGTGGGAAGGAAGTTGGTTAGAACCCCTTTGTTTGGTGAATGTGAGTTTTTTTCCATCCCTGCATTGCATCATTTAGGCCAAATGGTGGCTAAGAGGGGGCAAGAACATAGTTATACAATTGATGTCATGCTAATGCCAACATGATGTCAGCATAGAATATTTGCAGGAATATTCCTCTCGATTGAAAAAATTTACCAATTGTTGGAATATACTTGTAGTGGCCAAAATATGCACTTAAGATCCTTTTCATCAAGAAAATTGGAGTGGTTAGAAAAACATGTCGAGAAATTTTTGTGGTTGTTGGAAAAGGGAATGTCGTTTGATGAGTCACTGCCAGTTTTTTGTTATCGATGGGGCGAAAGAGTTGTTGATCGATAGAAGCTCATCAACGAGGTTTTAGGTCGTTGATAATGTGAATGTCGGAAGTCTAATTTGACCACCTAAAATAGGTACATAATAGATAAATGGGCCTACATAAGGGTATCACCCCTTGCCAGATGACCTATGATTTTTTTGCTTTTTTTTGTTTTGATGCTGGTAATTTAAAAAAAAACTAGAATAATAAATTTTTTGAAACCTAACGTAACACCCTTGATGTAGAGAAGGTAATGACAACAGGGTTGTATAGATCTGAACAACCCTACAAATTTTTGTATGGAGGTCTCTACTATTAATATTTTTTTTGTAATTGCTTCAAATTTGACAAAACAATAGGCAATATTAAAGCTTTTGGTCATTTTGGACTCAATGGTTATGCCCATTTTTCTCCAAGATGAGTCATTTTTCCCTCAAGGTAAAATCTCTCAAAATTCAGATAGGAAATCATAGATTTGGTGCTTCGATACCATGTTGGAGTTGATAGTGAACCCCACAACTTCCAAAAATAACTACAACAAAAATGCCTATCACATCTAAAGAGAAATACAATGATTATGCTCATGCAACCTTGAGAAGACAACACACAAGCATTTGATATTGAGATTAACCTGTATCATAATATGAATTATATGTAATTGAATTAATTACAAAGTAAAAATGAATGCTTATAAAAGAAAAAATGCAAACCCTAGTTGAGAGTTTGAATAGATTGTGACAAGTGTCCTTATCCTATGCAATGAGACAACTTGACCTATAAATAATCCAATCTAATAATAAGAAATACTCATAAATTTAGCTTAAGTGTAATAAAGTAAAATGGGCCTGATAATTAATCAAAGATTAATTAATTATTAGGTGATTTCCTATTTACTCCAACACCACAAGAACTCATGAGATAAAAAAATAACACAAGAAAAGTTCTTTAAAGACCCTTTACAAGCCTATAAAGCACACATATTGATAGTTAAGTACAAAGACTAAGGATAAAACACAAGTGTCATTACATAGATCACAAATTTCATTTTAAAAAGAACACAAATACACAAAAACATACAAAAAACCTACAAAAATACATTAAAATAATATAAAAAGAAAAAATTAGACTAAGATAAGAATCTCATTAGGCATACCAAAATGTAAGTGCCAAAATTTAGAACAAAACACAAATAATTAATACAAAAAGAAATCATGTTCTAAAATTTCCATACACCTCATATTAAACAAAGAAAGGGTACAAAATAACTGTCACCTAACACAAACTCTTTGATGGTTTTGATATGCTCAATATGTGATTGAGAGAAAGAGTTTGAATGTGTTGGTATGTTGCTTACTCTTTAGAGATTTCTAAAATTGAGCAACATGTATCTATAATGGTTGAAAAACTTATACATATGAAAATATCCTTGAAGAAGTGAGGCTTTATATATTTTTAGGCAAGAATATAGATGGTTGAGATTGTGTTTTCAAATTAGAAGGTTGAGATGCATTAAAATATGTGAGGAAATTTTAAGTGTTGACACAAACAACATATTAGATCCATATAACAAAATGATAGATTTGTGGCTCTATAAGTGAACCATAGGTACAAATTTGATCCCTCATGGAGTGCATAGGCTATTAAAATTCTTAAGCATTGTACAAATTGTTGGGTGAAAATTATGTAATCAACTTTTCAATAGATTACACAACTTGGACTTCAGCCACAGCTATGTGAGATGTGAATCTCTCCTCTCGGAAAGGGGAGGCGCCCTTCTTACTGCTAAGAGAAACAATAGTAAATCACACAAGTAATTACAAAATGTACATGAAATTCACGGAGTGGGGGGGTGTGTTACATTCATCCTTCTCTCTTTTTCAGAGAAGATGTTTACAATGCTTCACGTGTTGGAAGTTCAGAATTCTTGATAACTTGAAACTAACAACTAGCGTAATGCCAATATCTCTATCTCGTCAAAGCGCCGAGAGATACCAGTAATTAACAACAAACAAATAAATTAAAAGGAAAGCTCAAGGCACAAAGTGTTGTAGCTTTATCAATGTTGGATCTACATAACGTATCGTTTGCTACGTTAGAAGCACAAAGTCTTCTTAGACGCAACAATTATTCAAACAAGATGAACGATTACAAGCACAAAGTCTTGTAGATCATCCAACAAAAGTGTTAATGGCACGAACGATTACAAGCACAAAGTCTTGTAGATCCTTCGACAAAGTATCTGAGAGTATGAATAATTATAAGCACAAAGTCTTATAGATTATCCAACAAGAACATGCAAGAGCATGAATGATTATAAGCGCAAAGTCTTATAGATCATTCAACCAATGATAAAAGAAATACAATGCAATCTAAATAACAAATGTAACACAAAGTTTACATCAACTACTTAGAGTCTTTCAGATTCCTCGAACTAATCACTACCAAATCAGATCAACTCACAAAAGTATCGAATCCAACACAAAGTTTGGCTTGCAATCCTTTTCTTTATTGATCGAATCTCATTCACAAAGCATGAACGCAAAGTTTCACAAATTTGCTTACAAAAGGGCAGCACTTCGTTGCAAAAGGCTAAAAGATAAATTACAATGAAAAATCCCTCACATTATATAGAAAGAGGGATGAGCAAAAGAAGGAAAGAGATTGAGAAAATCAGGGAGAGTTAGGTGAGCAATTTTAGGAAATCTCACCTAACTTTGACCAAAGTCAAAGTGTAATTTGTTTTGAAAATATTACATCTTTGGACTTGGTGTAAATACAATTTACAAAATGACATTCAAAAATGTCGAAAATATTTACAAGATGCATAAAGGGATGCACCGGAAATGTCTAACACTCGAGAATAGGGGGCCGCTTTTGCATTGGGCGAAGTCTTCAAATTCTCCTAGTCTCTTACAACTTCTCATCTGACCAACGGTAATCCACAATGGTGTGAATTCTCGTGATCGATCTCATGGCAGATGAGTGAACCTTTTGCACTCACAAGATGCTTCAGTTGTCCAATGTGAGCCTTGTATCACAAATGATGTTCAGCGAAGCTTCTGAGAAGTCTGAACTGTCAATCAAATTCATGATGGCTTCCTTGAAGATCAAGGATATTTCTGTGGCCGGTAGGAAGATACGATTGTCCTCAAGAAGTTGACCAGGCAACTCTCTGATACTTTTGTCAAGAATGTTGCGGTGCCCGTCGACATCTTCCTGTACTTGGTGAAGATCTTCAATGAGAGATTGAAACACTTGAATCCTGTGTTTTAGTGATTCTTTTACCTCTACAAACTTTTCTTTGTCGGGAATTACCCCAACCTCCACCAATTTGCTGAGCTTTACCTGTTTCATTTCCCACTATGACAATGTGCATTTTTCCATGTCTCTCAACTCGAAATGCTTTTCTTTATCAAGCTATGTGGTGAGCTTGGCCAACATGGTGGAAAGTTTTCATCCGCGGTACCAAAATTATTCAGGATCCGTGTTTGATGATCTTTTCAACAAATTCATACAACACTCTACCTTGAGGCTAATTTCTCAAATTTTCTTGGATACTGGTTTTCAATACTTACCACTGCCAATGGGGTTGTGCATTACTTGGAGAACCTGAAAAGTCTCTTTACAATAGTGGCATAATGTCACTTCTATTTGTACATGTTACTTAGATTGCTCAACTTTGTCCAAAATTCTTCCCCGCCAAGATACCCAAAGTGACTTGCGATCGGCTTTGCAGAATTTCGTTGGTAACTCCTAAGCAAGCCGACCTTTGTTACCGCAGAAGTCTCCTATATTGACATCACCTTTCTGATTCGGTGGTATGCCAATTTCAACATACTTGTGGCCAGACTTATCAACATTCAACCTCGAGTATACTTTTGCCTTCTTCTTCCCTTTGGCCTTTGGAAGAACTATCTCTTCAAGGTCGAGCTCCTCTGGAGAAATCATTTGCTTTTTACGCTTCGACACTTGAGATATTAGCCAAGGAGGAAGAAAAGAAGTGTGAACTTCTGGATTTACTGTCAAGTTAGTCGCCATTGCCACCTCTGAAGTTATTGTCACATCTGAACTCACCATTGGTATCATGACAATTGGAGAAGTGTTTGTCATCATCGCTCCTGTAGTTGACACATTGAGCTGATCACGCATTGACTCATTCATGAAACGATTGAATTCGTTTTCAGAAGTGATATCATACGTTGGCGAAGACAAGCTAGGAATGGACGATGGTGGGCTTGACAGTATATCAACCATATGGATGCTTGTCACTGAAGGAGTATCAAGCTGGGTTGATGCTGCAGGGATAGGTGATATCTCGGCTGCAGGAATGCTTGTGGTAGGAATAGGTGATGAGGGAACAGGAGGTGGAGGAGTTCTTGAATCTGGAGGGGTATGAGGAACGTTTGAAGTCACGGGCGATGATGTTCTGTGGATTTCCTCAACTACATTCTCGGGAGGAGAAGTAGTTATTTCTTCATCATGCTAGGGTTCCTATTGATCACCCTCTTGTCTCTCCGATTCTGGCTCACCTTCAAAGTCACCTTCAGATCCTTCTTCAGAATCTTCATCAGACTCTTGCCCGCTTTCAGAAACCTCTTCGGCATCGGAGTCTGCTTCTGCTGAATCTTCATCTTCAGCGGATTGGTCGCTTGAAGTATCTTCTTCATCGCACTCCATTCCTCCGGGAGATGGGATTTTTACCCTTAGAGTGAGATGGATGAGATTCCGTCTTCTCTGTCTCTTGGACAGCCTGGGTATCTTTTTTACCAACAGTGAACTTGATCCTAGGGCCTCCGAAGCTAGCGGAAACCTTCGCCACGATGAGCTTGCCGCGAGTTCTGGTTGCTGATGAGCTCAGCTTCTACTTTCTCCTTCCTCGGTATGTCTCCAAACTTTCAGGGCGACCATACTTAGGTAACTATTCTTCTCAGAGCATAGATTGGTCTCACTTTTCTCTCATGCCGGTGACCTTTTGACCATCAGATATAGGCATGGCTCTTAGCAACGCTTTGCTCATCATAGACATGCTCATATCACCCGGATCCTCAAAATCCTCCGTAGGCCGTTGCAATAGTCCATTTTATGAATGGCTTCTTCATCTCTGTAATCTGCCCAGATGTCTTCAAAACGGTACCTGTGTTGGTGCCCCTTTTGCAACTTCTTTCTGACATCTCGGTAGTCGAAATCAAACCTATACTTGTAGGTTTTGATAGTCATGATCTGCATTTTAGCATAGATAGACTTAGCCTTTTGTGCAATTTGGATAGTATATCGGCTGATGGTCAGTGGGAATTTGAATCCACGCTTGTGGTTGCTTCTTCATTCTTTCTATCTTGACATCGGTATTTATGCACTATGTTTCCATGAGAACCCACTTGTCGAAAGGATAACATGGTAGCATGTAGGGACAACCAGTGTAGCAACCTACTCTCAAGTAAGTAAACATTGGGAATTGGAGAAAAATGCATCCAACTTTACTTACCACCTTATAAGCCTCATCGGATACTCTTCTTCTTTCCAAAGTGGATCAAAGTTGAAGAGTAAAGGCGCAAAGAAAGCATCAGTGACCCGTCTGAAATGATGAAAGCTCTCCTTCAGCTCCAACTGATAGAAATATCTGTACACAGGCACCATCATTCGATTCCCTTTTGTAGATAGACCTGGGAATTATCTCATCACAGCCTGCGTACACCAGGTAAGAAGTCATGTAGAACTTCAATGTAGAAGGAGCATTAATCAACTGCTCGTGCATCTCATCACTGATTTGTTTACCCCAGTCAATATGCACCTTCTGCCTCCTTATGATCCTGATGTACTCATACATCCAATCGTGAAAGGTGGATGATTCCGGCAAACCCTTCACTCTGCTCAGAAACGTGATCATATCCTTGACGTCATCTTTGAAGTCACTTCTCAGGAGTCCTTTCGGCCATCTAGAAACAGACGATCTAGGCTTTTTGAGCCATTGAGTATTTATCAACTGTTTGGCTTTATTGGGATCAGCATCAAAATCTCCTGTGCTTTTGATATAGAAATGTCAATATATTTGTCCATGTGAGGAACCTTGAAGACAATGTCAAAGAAATCGGGGTCGAGTCTTAGAATCTCGTGCCCGGAAGAGTCGATCACACTTCTGCTTTCTCGGATGTAATGAGACGCAACTTGAAGAACAAACTCAGTATTGTGCGCAGCTGTGGGGAACATCGCCACCAAGTGGAGATTGTTGTGTACGATTGCTCTCATTGAATCAGGGAGAGGCTTCGTCTCTGTCAACTTTGCGAAGTCAACCAAGTCTTGATGGCCAACTTCTGTATCCTTTATTTCTTCAACTTTCGAAAGCACCATAGTTGGCGGATAGACGCCTTGATATTTGTACTTCATCTTGCTTCTTGCTTTCGAAGAAGAAGGAGGCTTCGTAGCAGTCATCAAAAGAAACTGGAACACTGAGCACTCTTGACTTGACGATCTCTGAGAGTAGACTGCAATCGGTCTAGCCAGAACAAACACCAATTGTTAGGGAACATAGGAAAGCGTGAAATGAGCACGAGGGTGGAAAAGCATGGAGCGGATGGCGAGGCACGCAAAACGATGCATGAATGCGGAAAAACGAGGCTCAGGAATGCACTGGTCAAAAATGAAGTTCGTTTGGAAGAGATTGGAAAAAGTCAGAAAAAAGTGTAAGGGCGCTAAAATTCAGCGCCCTTACATTCTGAGAAAATTGCTTTTGGTGTAAGGGCGCTAAATTTTAGCGCCCTTACACTTTCCAGTGTTAGGCAGTTTTGAGGTATCTTCAAAATGTCATAGCGCGGAAATTTAGCGCTTTTGCAATTCTGGCAATTCTTGAAGATGTAAATGCAGGAAGGAACGGCGAAGGCGCTTTGACAGATGCAATGTTTGTAGAATGAAAGCTTTCAAAATCATCTCCATACTATCACATTCGCATTCAAAGGTGTTAGGAATTCTTTTTCACAATGGCGAATCTTTTCAAGTTTTACCAAAACGAATGAAGAACTTCTGAGATAGATATCTCAACACAATCACATCGGGTAGATAGAAGTTCCCAAGGGAAATTGCGTACAGAGGAGAAAGGTAGAAAGAAACGTGTATGGAGAATAAGAATGGGACGCGTAGGGAAACAAAGAAACGCGAATGCAGAACAATACGCGTTTGGAGAAAACAAAGAAAGGAATGCGTAGGGTTAGCAAAGGCTCACCAATGTTCTTGCAATGAAAGCAAACAATGAAAGGCAAACGCGAAGGAAAAGAAGGACGCATCCAAAACAATGAAGGAGGATCCCATTGCGTAAAGAGAAGAAAAACGCGAATGGAGAACAACAAAAACGAGTGTAATGAAAAACGTGAAAGTAAGAAACAAAAACGCGTATGCTAATAATGAACATATACAAATGAAAAGACAAAGCTAAATGGAAAACCTTACCAGGGCAAAACGCGAATCTTGCTGAAGAAGCGAATGGCGAAAATCCTCAAAACGCGAATTTGCAGTTGAAGAGCAAACGCACAGCAAGAGGAGAGGAAAAAATGAAATAAAATAAAAACAACCAAAGTGGCGAATTCATCCACTTAGATGAAAATGAAAATTGAAAACCTAACTCAAGTCGTGCAATAAATTTAGGCACGAAAAGTGGCACGATTGACGAAAAACGAGAAAACATGAAGAAACGTGCCAGAAGCTCAAAAAACGTTTAAGTGTCGAGGAAAAATGTAATGGCGCTAAATTTTAGCGCCCTTGCATTTTTTGGAATTTCACTGCAGCCCTAAATTTTAGCGCCCTTACATTTCCATAATCAAATTTTTGGAATTTCCCTGCAGGGGCGCACTTTTTCAGTGCTACTGCATCTTTCGCAATTTGCAAAGTACGAACAGTGAAACGTCGTGAAAGATCTCGTTTCGAAGGTCTTTGCGAGGCGAACAAGGGGGAATGCTCGAATTGACTATTCGAGACTTGGGAACGCATTTCAGGTGGCTTGAAAATCACTCCATTATCGTGCTTGAACTTCGCGAATCCTAGGAAGCAGGACAAGTTTCGTAGGGGGTTATCCGTGGAGCGGTTGCTACATTAAAGTGATAACACAAATATAAAGAATTAGTTTTTACTCTTGTGATATTCAAAATGTAATGTTATATCAAGATTATTCTTCTCCCTTGAACAACATATTTACTTTCTATACTTTTAAATTTAGTTCTATATTTTGAATAACTATATCTATCTATTATTAATCTAAGTTAATTTATGCTTATCTATATTTATCTTATTAAATTAGCCTAAATAAAACCTAGGGATAATTTTTTATTTACAATTAATAATCATATATAATAAAAATATTCCATTATGGTAACTCCACACAAATACACAACCCAAATACTAAATCCTCTATCCCTTAGCAGTGTCAAGAAAACATGAAGAATACAAAACTCTTTAAAACACCATGCAATAACATTGAGTGGAAATGGAATGAAATATTTTAATAATATTTATGAGAGTAGTGATATGTGAGATCAAAAGATGCAATAAAAGACAAGACGCAAAACATGATTACAAATTACAAGGGCTACTAATGGTTTTATAGATTTTCCAAACCCTTCTTGATGTTAAATTTTCTACAATAAATCTTGATTAAAAAAATAATGATTTTGACTAGCCTCACCTCCTCAAATAAGACAATTAGGTTGTTCACTCTTAGGTTTTATAAATTTTCTAAACCCTTTTTGATGTTATATTTTCTGCAATATATCTTGATTAAAAAACTAACAATTTTGACTAGCTTCACCTCTTTAAATAAGACAGTCATGTTTTTCACTCTTAGGTTTTCTTCTTACTTGATACATATGCCACTATAGGTAGTGCACTCCATGATGTAGTGGCATTTTGTCTCCACCATCCCCTTTTTACAATATAAGCATGCTCTTGTTTCCCAATACCCCTTAGGGATTGTCCACCCACACATCTCACATCTAAGATGATGCAATCTAGTCCTTCATGGACCATCAACATCTTCATTGACTTAAACTAGTTTACTCCTATATAGACATTTTCATCATAATTCTATACAATATTAAAACCCTCAATTTAATAACTTTATTCCAACTAATTTTTATACACGTAATATAATTAATGTCAAGAGACATTCTACAATAGCAAAAAGTGTTGGAGTGTAATAATGTGAGCATGTTAACAAAAATAATTACCTTTAATCTTAAATTTGACAACCATTTATATATCAAAATATTGATATTTAATGATAATATAATATTTCCAAAATAAATAACATGTAAAGCAAAGATATATATGAAAGGAAATGACTATATTTTTTTAAGTTTAAATTTAAAGGTTGATCATCTTTTAAAAAATAAATTATGAATCAAGAAAAAAAAATTATTTATTAATTTTGAAAGATTTTTTACTTATTAATTATAGTTGAAACTTTAATGGACAAAAATTGAGTAAAAATGTAAACTTTAAATAATCAAATAATTAATCAAACTAAAATTATAAAAAAGAACACAAACAAAATTTTAAACAATAATAAATATTTTTTTTTAACATAAAATAAAATAATTCTTTAGTAAATAAAATAACTTCAAATTAACATCACTTCAATAGATCTAAATATATATATTAAGCATAATTTTTTTTCACACATTTTTTTTAATATTAATAGGTGATTTTAATGCTAGGATAGCTAGCATTCAAGCTCTTAACTTGAAAATCGAAGATAAAGAGAAGGATGATCTGCTATGGCTAGAAGAAGAAAACCATCAACTTTGGGAATGAACGTCTCAAGATAATAAATGCAATGCCACACACTATGGGGCAGAATTGTTGGGATTATGCAACTTATTCAACTTGGTAATATGTAATGGTATGGGGTCATGGCCGAACTCGGGCAACATAACTTGCAAGACCTACAATGGGAAAAGTGTGGTGGATTATGTCATCTTTTCTCGTAACTATACAACAAGGCTAATTGAGCTAGAGATTGGTAGATGTCCAATAGAGTTGAAATCAAATCATAATCCAATATATTTAAAACTTGAAATTCACATAATCAAGTAGCAAGGGGAACAAGACCATATCAGCAAAAATTAAGCATCTCCACAAGGTAGAATTCTCATGACCCAATAAAATTAAAAAATCTTCAAGGCTGCCCTCAAGAAACTCTTTCAGGAATTTGAAAGAAATTCAGCTTACATAAGAAGCACTCAATAAACAAGAACACACTAATTCCCCTAGTGCATAAGGCTTTGGGTGAGTGTAAGAGGGTTAGACCCAAGAGAGGAAATGCAAATACTTTTCCACCAAATCCGTGGTTCGATAAAGAGTGCAAGTTAACAAAAATAAAGCTTCGTGAGGGGAGAATGACAATAGCAAACAAGAAAGAATATGAAAAGGTGATATGAAGTAAAAAAGAAAGTATGTGAGTACAATAAGAATAGATTTGATTACCCTTGGAAAGTACAACCCCAAAAAAATTTGGAAGGAGCTACAAAAAAAAAAAATGGAAAATAATATTACAAGCTCACAATGGCTAGACTATGCAAAACTACTTTATGAACATGAACAGGATAAGCATAGTCCTCCAAT
This sequence comes from Sequoia sempervirens, assembly GCA_007258455.2. NCBI lineage: Eukaryota > Viridiplantae > Streptophyta > Pinopsida > Cupressales > Cupressaceae > Sequoia > Sequoia sempervirens. Next base: position 18,994 of record VDFB02333086.1, read on the forward strand.
AATCAATGCAACCATTGAGCTTTTCACCATTGAAGATATCAATCAATGCACAAGAAGGATGGTGGGAGGGAAAGCACTGGATATTGATGGGCTACAAGTAGAACATTTAAAGTGGGGTATTGAGGTCCTTGCACCTTGTGTTAGGTGCATTTTCAATAGGGCTATTCAAGATGGCTTCTCAGAAGGATGGAAAACTAGTGTTGTGATCCCCTTGTACAAAAGTGGTGACATAAATAACCCATCAAACTTTTACACTATTACGATTAATCCTCTTCTTGGAAAACTTTTTCGAAGCACGATTGAGCACAAGATTAGTAGTTGGGCTGAAAAAGAGGGAAAAAGAGCAGAAGGGCAAGCTGGTTTTAGGCCCAAACATTCCACTATTGACAATGGGGTTACTCTTAGATCCTTGATTGAAAAAATATGGGACGTTCAAGGCGATGAAGCTTATTGTTTCTTTGTAGACTTTAAAAAAGCCTTTGACCTGGTACCACAGGATAAGTTATGGAATAGAATGGAGGAATTGGGAGTTCCACATGTGCTTAGAGCGGCTATTCATAGGCTCTACGAGTAGGTCAGAGCTAAAATAAGAACCAATGATGGTATGTTGGAATGCTTTGGCAACAACATTAGTGTCAAGCAAGGTTGCCTGCTTTCTCCCACATTATTTGGGATTTACATTGATAATCTGGAAGAATAGATAAACAAGGTTGGTGGGGAAGGCATTTAGTTGGCCAACTTTGTGATAAAATTACTCTTATATGTCGATGATCTCATATTAATTGCTAAACTGTGCATGATTTGAGAAAACATTTGAAGGCTCTTGAAACATTTTGTCAAGTTGAGATGCAAGTGAACACTAGAAAAACCAAAATAATTGTGGAACATATTTTTACCTTTGAACATTTTTTGTTTCTAACCCTTGTTTCCTTTCCACTTCAGGATGGATCCACACTCGAAGGACAAATACTGCTCTCACATAAAGATGTGCAATGCTCCATGTGGTGGATGCGCGACTTTATATATATATTGTTTTCCTTTCGAGATTGAATTGGGACACATGTTAGCTTGGCGGGGATTTTCTTCAAAACCACTCTCACAAAATTTGAAATCGCCTGCTTGCTTGACACATAATCTATTTTTGTCGAGCAGTCTGTACCTTCCACAAAATGATCTTTTGGGGTGGAGTTCATCGAGGAGCACAACAAATGTCTTACTTTTGGGGTGAAACCTTTGAGTCGACGTCATCAATCTCCATAGTTGATCGATCAAATTTTGCCAAGTTGAGTTAAAATCTGATTGTCTTCTAATAGTATATCTTCGCTAAATATCTAAAACCATTAATGAAGCAGTTGAGACTTAATGAGTGAAGATTGTTACGATCTAATCAAGATCTAGGATTAGATTGTGAGCTATCAAATTCAGGCATTTGGTAGTTTCTTCTTCTGGATTGTTTGTGGCAGTGTCCTCTTCTTTTGGTTATAAATAAGGGTTGGCAGCAGTGAGGAAAAAGTTCTAAAGTTTTCCTTAAAAATATCTCGAGGAATATAGATTTTGTTTTAGGGAGCCTTATTTTCTTAGAGGTAGGAGGGTTTTTACAGAATACTATTTATTCTCTTTGGCATGTTATATTTAAATCATGAGAATTTGATCTATTAGGAAAAAATATTTGAGATTGTGCATTTTCATGGCCTTTGTCAAGTTTCTTTTTCGTATTTTGTTCATGTTGAGAACACTGTGTTAAAGCTTTATGTTGATATTCTTGATAATTATTTTACATGTTGTTAGCTTCTATGTTCTATGCTATCTTTCAGAAATTGGATTATGTCCATGATAATCTTTCATTTTCTGTAAAAGTTATGTCATTTTTCATATTATGTTGTAAAGGAGGAAAGATTATGTGAATATGTGAGTATTCTTGTTAATCTTTGAGGTTTTCTTATCTTTGATTGGACCTTAATGGATGCTTCCCATAGGGGAATTTGAAAGACTGCATTGTGCTTTCTCTATCCTTTGCTGCTTGTTCTCTTCCCAAGAATGAAGGGTCTATGGCATTCTGTGTCTATCTTATCATTCGTAAGAAATAGTTAAGGTTTGAAATGTTTTAAAAGCATTAGTGCATCACCATCTTTATGTTTTATTTTGCATTTCTTTCTACCCTTTCCCCCAAACACAAAGAAGAGATGGCTTTCTTTAAAAATCTTGAAGGTCATTCAATGAGGCGCAAATTGGTCCCCCACTCACTAAATTTCCCATAAGGTTGTTCAGAGAAGCGCAAGCTTTAATGATCAATATTTTTTTTTCTAGCACGCCTGGTGGGACTCGAAGTTCTTCAAACGTCTGATTAGGAGTCAAAAATATTCTTTAAATCAAACCTTGAAGGAAGAGGCTAGCAATTTCATTCCCAAAGTTCAAATAAGAGCATCTTCTAGAGGCCATTTCCAGTACTCCTAGTTACATACTTTGACACCTAGAAGGAGAAGACTTACAAGTTCCATATCACCTGTAAGGAGTAACAGGGTCAAAAGTGTTAGCCCACAATCCAGAGCTTTATCTACCCCACTAGGAGGCTGAACCTTCCAAATCGGAATACTCGTCTACCCTGTCCATAGGAATATGTTTACAATGGCTCATATAGATGCTTTTTCTCCTAGAAAATTTGTAACTTGGGATAGCAGTAGCCTGCTACAACCACCCACACCCCCAGATGAATGGCCAACCATACCCGTCAATGCTCTCAAGGCATTCCCAAATTTTTATGGGGAGGATTTTAATACCCCTTCCAAACATCTCCAAGATATACCAGAGGTATGTAGAGTACATAACATCGTGAAAGAGAACGTAGCCCTCAGGTTACTAGCCGTGTCTTTCAAAGGAAAAGCCTAGGATTGGTACAGGTCTTTGGTTTCTAGTTCTATCTACTCTTGGGATCAACTCGGTGAGAAGTTGTTCGAGCACTTCTCAAAGAAAGGCGATCACTCCTCTTTACTACAATAATTAATCACTATCAAGAGGGCCCCACAAGAGGCCATGAGCAACTTCAACAATAGGTTCTACAAAACTTGGCAGAGCATTTCTATCACAACTAGACCTCTAGCCACTATGCTGTTCATGTTCTATCTAAAGGCTTTCAATTTGAACATTGCAGTCATGATACATTCTATGGGAGGAGATACCCTGCTTGATGCATATGATTTGGTTGTGCACGCAGAAAATAGTTTGATCTACACTAGGAAGCTCCCACAACGACCGTTGATGCCCATGTTCACAAAATTTTTTGGTGGCCCCCAAGAAGAAGCAACTCCTAGTGACTTCACTTCACAAACAAGCACGTCAGTTGTACTACCATCCATGTATGTATACCTGGGTGCACAACCAAGCACATCAAGATCTTCTTTATTAGTAGCAGATTTCAATGATATGAAGAACCTCATGCGGTCCTTTGTGAATGAGCTAGTCCTCATCTGATGACAACAAGCAACACCTTTGAAGCCTCCCACACATACCTACCAAGGAGGAAGGCCATCTTATCAACAAAACACATATCAAGGAACTTCGAAAGATGGAAATCAACAACTAGTGCCTACAAATCAGATAGTCCTAGTCACCATGCTACTTCAAACTATCAAGAACAGCTTGATAAAAGATTTGGTCCTAGGCCAGAACAACCTAGCGAAAGATGATAACGCATGGTGTTTCTCATGTAATGATAGCCATATGCCCCAAAATTTTCTAAGGGGAAATCTTTAGCAGAAGATAGCGAAGCAAAGAGGCCAAGACGTGTTCCCAAACACAAAAGAATATTAGTCTCCTAAAATGGAGAATGTCCGCTTCAAAGTGAAAACACAAGGGATGTCTTTAGAGCAAGAGATGGATATATCACCAGACCAAGCACTTTTTCTTGGATGGAGGAAGAAGATGCAGTATTTCCAAATGATGTTTTGACGACTAGTGCCCCATGAGTACAATCAAACTACAACACAAGGTCCAAAAGAAGGCTAACTGGAGAATATGTACAACGAGTTCTGCAACCTCAAGTGGAGCAAGCCCCATAGGTCTAACCTACTCAGTAGTTGCAAGCTCTACCATTGCTAGAGAAAGAGGTGAACAAAACACTAAGTCCATCCATGTCGGATCATCCTTCCCTGAAGACAAAATAAATACTACCATTTAAACCTAAGGTCTTGCCAGTTGGAACACTAAACGTGGTAGAACAAATAAAAAAGGTGCCTGCTAATGTGTCTCTGTGGGACACTATATCAATTCCAGAACAAAAGACATTGCTCTAGGAGGCATTGAAGAAAGAGGAACAAATATCGCAAACAGATATAATCCCACCGCACAATCAAGATAGAGAAAAGGAGCCCACGTCAGACCTCCGACCTTCAGGATCCATGGCATACGTAAACGTCGCAGACAATGCAAACATGAAAGAGGTAAGCAAACCAAAGCCCACACCTTTCTTTTTGACACTTATTGTGGGAGATAAGCTTTTACACAATAACATGATTGATTTGGGAGCTAGTACCATGATCATGCCTAAACAAGTGGCCGACGACTTGAAACTTAAGTATGAACCTCTTGAGAAAGGGATCACGCAATTAGACGAGAAGAAAGTCTCGACCATCAGTCGCATCAATGATCTATCTTTGACCCTTTTCTTGTGTCCAAGCCAAACTGTCGCACAAGAAGTAGTCATGATAGACATCCCTCAGTATTTGGGATGTTTCTTTCAAGGGACTTCACGACAAAGCTTGGCAGATACTTGGAACTTGATTGGTCTCATTTGATATTGCGGACGAAGCACAGAGCGGAAATTAAGATTTTATTAGAAAATTTAAACCCAAAACATATAGCAAACAATGCAGTATTGTGCTTTGAAGCAACACATACCACCTCAAAAAGGGAGACGTATTGCATAAAAATGTTGGAAGACAGAGGACACAAGTGATTAGACCCTTAAAGAGGAGGTCATGCTCAATTAGTTTATTGATTATGACCCATTCGAGAACTTCCATGCTACCAGATTGGGCACCTATGTGATCTTTGACGATGACCAAGTCTTCCAAAAATTGGTAAAGGAGCAGGAAGAAACCAGCGGATTGGGCGACAACAGTCTATGGACCTTATATTTCAATGGTTCCAAATACAAGATCAGTTCTGAAGCAGGCATTCGACTGATATCTTTGATTGGATCAAAGACCCTCAAAGCTTTCCACTTCTAGTTCCCATGCTCGAATAATGATGCAAAGTATAAAGCTTTGGTCCATGATTTGATTCTCATAGAACGAATGGGCGTGAAGAGAGTACAAGTGTTCAGAGATTTAGAGCTAGTCGTAAGCCAAGTCCGCAGATAGGTAGCTGCGAAAAATGTAAGAATGACATCTTACAAGCACAAAATGTGGGATATGGTCGATAAATTTGAATCTTTTAACATATAGGTTGTCCCATAATCAAAGAATGTCATAGCAGATCAGATGGCTTCGATTAGTTCACAATTTGAGCCAACCCACAAACCAACAAGAAAATTTAATGCAATGCAGATCGTTATCCAACCATCAATTCCCAACAATGATCAGAATTGGTAGGTTTTTGAGGATGACGTTTAGATTGCTGCTTTTTTACAAAAATCAAGGAAAGCTTTCAATCATTCTATTGCGTGAAAATTATGTAATCACCTTTTCAATAGATTACACAGCCTTGATTTCAACCACAGTTGTGTGAGATGTAATCTCTCCTCTCAAAAAGGGGAGGCGCCCTGCTTACTGCTTACTGAGACTAAAGTAAAACTAATTAAGTATTCACAAAATGTACAGTACAATTACGAGATGGGGGTGTGTTACATTCATACTTCTCTCTTTTTTTAGAGAATATGTTCTACAATGCTTCAAAGTTGATAGTTCTAATTCGATACAACTTTAAACTAAAAATAGAGTAGTAATTCCAATATCTCTATCTTGTCAAAGCAAATCTTAGAGATACCAGGTATGATAATAATAAACAATAAAATAAGAAAGAAAAGCTCATGAAGGCACAAAGTCGTTTCGTAGATTTTCACTAATGGATCCTTGAGAGATGTAACATTTGTTCTATTAGAAGCAAAAGGTCTTATTTGATACAACAATTCCACAAACAACATGAACAATTACAAGAAAAAAGTATTGTAGATAATCCACCAATAGTTATCCAAACATAAACACAAATCCGAATAAAGAGTGCAACACAAAGTCTACACAGATTTATTCAAATCCCTTAGATCTCACACACTAATCATCACCAATTTGATCAAACCATAAGAGAAATGATTCCAACACAAAGTATGGTATGCAACTTTCTTCTTTATTGATCAAATTCAGATTCACAAAGATGAACACAAAGTTTGATACATTTGTTTCAAAATGAGTAGCACTTCATTGTAAGAGATAAAAGATAAAGATTACAATAGAATTCCCTCTTATTTATAAAAGAGAGGGAAGAGAAAATCTAGGAAATTAGATGAGCAAAATTAGGAAAGTTAGGTGAGCTAAATTAGGAAAATCTCACCTAACTTTGACTTAGTCAAAAATGTTGTCCATCTTTTTGGGAAAACATCTTAAATTTTACATGTAATTACATTTGCTTAAAAGACATTTAAGATGTCAAAAACTATTTACAAAAAGCATAAGGGAAAGCATAAAACATTCAACACTGGAGAAAAGAAGCCTTCATGGTTCCTTTCTTTGGGCACGAAAGTCTTCATATCTCTTTCTTGTCTCCAGGACGAATGCCTCATCTGGACCAACAATGTAATCAACAATGGTGTGAACTCTGGTGATTGATCTTTTTGTAGATGAGTGAATCTTCTTACACCTGGTAAGATGTGTCTTGAGGTTATCAAGAGTTAATCGTATATCACAAATGACATGCATGGAGGCCTTTGAAAATTTTGCATCCTCCACTTGCTTCATGATGGCTTCCTTGTAGATCTGGGAAAGTTCAATGGCCGGGAGGAAAACATGATCTTCGTGAAGGAGCTTACCCGGTAACTCCTTAATTCCATTTTCAAGGATAGTACGATTTCCTTCAATATCTTCTTGCACTTGGTGGACATCTTCGATAAGAGATTTGATCACTTGAATGTGGTGCTTGAGTGATTCTCTTACCTCCACATATTTCTCCTTGTCGAGAATTACCCCAACTTCCACCAACTTACTGAGCTTTGCCTGCTTCATTTGTGACCAAAATGATAGGAATATTTCCATTTCTTTTTGCTCTTGGGAAAGAATACTTTCTTCTTTATCAAGCTCTGATTTGAGCTTGGCTATCTGGGTGGCTTTCTCATCTGCAACATTTATAACCTGTGAACCATGTTCTATAATTTCATCAATGAAATCATACAACACTTTACCTTTAGAGGAAAGCTTCTCTGCCTTTTTCATTATTGGATCCTCAGTTTTTATCATAAGCAAAGGTTGTACATTGCCTGAAGATCCAAAAAGTCTCCTCAAAATAGGCGCATAATGCTCGACCTTCTACTTACACATATTTCGGGCTTGTTTCATTTTGTCAAGCCTTCCTGCCAACACATCTAGGACTACTTGTGCATCTGCCTTGGCACTTTCATTTTTCACTTTGTTGAGTTGGAATCTAGTGACAGTGTAGTCCTCCATGTTTACATCTCCTTCCTCTTGTGGCAGTATACCAATCTCTGGATATTTATGACCAGTCTTGTCAACATGAAGCCTTGAATGTACTTTGGCCTTCTTCTTCCCCTTGGCTTTTGGAGGGGCTATCTCTTCAAGATCGAGCTCTTCTGGAGAGATAATTTGTTTCTTTCTCTTCGATACTTGAGATACCAACCAAGGGGGAAGAGAGGAAGTATACACTTCTTGACTGACCGTCAACTCTTGTGTCACAGCCGCTTTTGTAGAAATGGTATGGTGACAATTGGGGTAGTATCTGTCATGACTGCTCTAGTAGATTGCACACCAAGTCGACTTTGAAAAGATTCATTCATAAATCTGTTGAATTCAACTTTAGAAGTGATGTCATAAGATGGAGATGAAAAACTAGGGATGGATGATGGAGAGCTTGACAAAATATCAATAGTTTGTGTATTTGAAACTGCAGGAGGAGTGGCAAGCATGATTGATGCTACAGGGGGATGAGACACGTCCACTACATGTATGGTAGATGTGGGAGAAGGTGATGTAGGAAGAGGAGGTGGAGGAGTGTTAGGATTAGGAGGTGTATGAGAAACATTTGAAGTTACAGGTGATGACATTTGGGAAAGATCTTTGACAACATTCTCATGTGGAGATAGAGTTTGTTCTTCATCATGCTCGAGTTCATGTTTATCACCTTCTTGTTCACCTTCTTCTTCTTTGGACTCTTGTTCTTCTACAAAATCTTCTTCCGCATCAGAGTTTTCTTGTTTAGAATTCTCTTCCTCATTAGATTCCTCGTTTTCATTTCCTTCTTCTTTGGAATCTTCCTCTTCAAAAGCAGGCCCTTTTCCTTTTGCATGAGATGGCTCAGATTACATGGCCTCTTCTTCTTGAACTGCCCATGTATCCTTCTTTCCAATAGTGAACTTGATTCTAGGGCCTCTTCGAGAAGAAGAGGGAGTAGTCGCATGCTTGTATTTTGTGCAGATTTCCTATTGTTGGCTGGCTTCTGCTCCAAGTACTTCTCCTTTAAATTTTGTCCTGAAGGCTTTCATCTAGAAACCATGTTTGTGCAACCATTCTATTTTGTTGTCCAATATGGGGGCAAGCCTTTCCCTGATGGAGACACCTTCCTTCTTAGACCATTGTACTGTAGGAAAAGATCTAGAAATTTCATTTTCATCATAGGCAGTGTTCATGATGTCGCCAGGATCTTTGAAACCCTCGGGTAGGTCAGCAACACCAAGATTCCTGATCTACTCTATGGTTATCCTACAATAATCCATTTTGTAGATGTCCTCTTCATATTTGCATTCATCCCATATGTCCTCGAAGCAGTACTTGTGTTGGCGATCTTTCTTCAATTTCCTATTCACATCCCGATAATCAAAGTCAAATATGTATTTGTATGTCCTTATTGTCATGATCTGCATTTCCACATAGATTGATTTGGCCTTTTGTACACTGTGAATGGTATATCTACCAATCGTTAGTGGAAACTTGAAAACCGGTTTGTGAATTCTCATTCGTTCCTTGTGAACTGAGATAAGTTGTCTGCATAGCTCCATGAGTATCCACTTATCTAAGGGATATCTAGGCAACATGTAAGGACACCAAGTATAGCAACCTACCCTCATGTAGGTGAAATTTGGAAATTGCAAAAAGATACACCTAACCTTACCACTTTGTAGGCCTCATCAGATACTCTATTCTTTTCGAGAGTTGGGTCAAAACTGAAAAACAAAGGTGCAAAGAAGGTATCTGTGACCCTTCTAAAATGATGAAGACTTTCCTTCAGCTCCAACTAATAGAAATACTTATACACAGGTATAGAGTGTCGGTTTCCCTTTGTAGATAACCCCAGGAATTACCTCATCACGATTGCAACATACACCAAATAAGAAGTCATATAGAACTTCAAAGTGGTTGGCACATTTATTAGTTGCTCATGAATTTGTCACTAATTTGTGTTCCCCAATCAATATGAGCTTTTTGTCTCCTTATGATCTGAATGTATTCATACACCCACTCCTGAAAATGAGATGATTCAGGCAAACCTTTAACCCTGCTCAAGAGAGTAATCATGTCCCTAACATCCTCTTTGAAGTCACTTCGTGGAAGCCCCTTCGACCATCTTGAGATAATAGGCCTAGGTGTTTTCAACCATTGGTTGTTGATCAAATTTTTAGCCTTGGTTGGATTTGCATCATAAACCTCCTGTGCCCGTTGTATTGAAATCTAGGTGTATTTTTCCATATGTGGAAATCTGAAAACAATAACAAAGAACTCAGGGTCTAGCCTCATCATCACTTGTCCAGAGGAATCTATTACACTTATGCTCTCTTAGATGTAGTGGGATGCAACCTGGAGAACGAACTTTGTATGATGAGTAGATGTCAGTAATGTGGACACCAGATGTAGATTGCTATGGATAATGGCTCTCAAACTGTCTTCCAAGGGGTTTTGTGCAGTTCTTTTAATAAAGTCTTCAAGGTCCTGATGACCAACCTCGGTGTCCTTGATTTCGTCCACCTTCAAGATTACCATGGTAGGCGGAAAGACACCTTGATACTTGTATTTCATTTTTCCTTATTTCTTAGAAGACAATAGAGGCTTCTTTACTATCATCTAGAAGAATCAGAATCAAAGGATATCACCTTCGGGATCAATTGATGAGATTTGGAGAGAAACTACAAGGATGGTGAATCAACAAATGTTAGGCGAAACTACAACATTGAAAAGTGTGAGGCAAGCAAGCAACTTGGAGCAAGCGTGAAACGGGAAATTTTGTATGGAAAATGGAGCGAGAGTGAAGAAACGGAGTCCAAAGTGAAAACAAAGCAATTTTAGAGTGTTAGAAAGAAAATCTACCATTTATGTAGAAGCGCTGAAAATCAACGCTCCTACATGTTTCTGCATGTGGGAATGTCAAAAGTGTCCAGGCGCTGAAAATCAGCGCCTTAACATTTTGGTGATGTTCAAGTTTATGCTCAGGCACTGATTTTCAGTGCTTGAGCATTTATCCATCCTTTGAGTTGAATGCACAAGCGAGATATTTCACTATTTCAACATATGTTTGGAAAGAATGCTCCATGTAGGAGTGGTGATTTTCACTGCTCCTACATCTGGGAGTTTGGCAAAAATCTTCAGTAAGGCAGCGAACAAAAACAATGCCTCGACATTTTGGTGATGTTCATTGATAGTGCAAGAGAAAAAAATTTAACCACTCTTGCATGTGAGAGGAAAACCAAATGGTGCTTGAGCGGTGAAAAAGTCCGCTTGAGCATTTGGAGACAAGCAAAGGTTTGTGTGGTGAATAGAACTCACCACTCGAAATTGGTGGCGGGTCAAAAAGAAAAAGAAAGGTGAAGGAGAGAAAAGTAAAACCAAGACACAAAGAAGGAAGAATGAGCCAAGAAATAAAGAAAAACCAGGGTGCGACAATGTAAGAGGAAATCAAATTCAAAAGATGAAGGGATCCAAAACCCTAAGAAAGAAAAATGTACATAGCGACATGGGGAAAGAAATTGCAGAGAGATTATCTAAAAGCAAAAGGGAAAGAAAGAAAAAGATGAAGGAGAAAGAAACAATGGCATACCTGAAAAGTGTGTCAAAACCCTAGCAATGAAAGCTCAAAAAATCTTTGAAATCACGACCTAGCTTGGAGTTGGAAAAACATCCAACGCGCAGGGAGAAGGAATGGCAAAATGAAATGAAAATGATTAGCATAAAAATGACTTAAAAGTCACTAAAAATTGTAATTAATGAAACTTGGAGTTTGCATTGATGAAGGTGGATATAATGGAGGAATACATGCACGGGTGCTGAAAATCAGTGCTTGTGCATATTAAAGAGTTGACAAAACATAAAGTGCACAAGTGTTGATTTTCAAAGCTTGTGCATATTACAAATTGGAAAAAGTGTAGGAGTGTTGATTTTCAGTGCTCCAACATATTTCACTATTTTGACTAACTCTCAACTTTGAGAGTTTGCGAAAATATTCGTTACGAAGGTCTTCGAGAGACGAACGTGGGGGAACACTCAAACAGTTTGTTTGATATTTTAGAATATGCATCAAGGTGAATTGAAATTTTCCTTGTTTTGCATGCTTGAACATCACAAAACTATGAAACATACAAGTTTCGTAGGGGGGTTATCCGTGAATCGAGCGCCATTAGATTCCATGACAACACACTCACAGTCTGAAGGCAAAGGAGCTACAAAAGAAGAAGTAATTTAGTTAAAAGGCAATAAGCTCCCACGAGGCTTGTTTTCTCTTGACAACCTCTTCAACTGCGAAGATGCAAGAAATAGCAAACAAAGATTCACTACCAACGAAGGAGACTATGAAGATCTCGATGTCAGGAATGGCAGAAAGCTAAAGGTTGGAAGAAACGTCCCATAAAGGGACAAGGAGAGACTAAAAGGACTATGTGCTAGATATAATGGGGTCGTAGCGTGGACTTACGAAGATCTTAAAGGATATGATCCAGGCATAATTTAGCACACTATTGACTTGGCCGAAGGCTCGAAGCCCATCTGACAGTAACAAAGGTCGATCTATCTGAAGGTTGAGGCATTGATAGCACAAGAGCTCACCAAATTAATCAAATCAAGAATCATATACCCAATCAGACATTCCACCTAGGTATCCAACCTTGTACCAGTGCAGAAGAAGAATGGTGATATTTGGCTTTGCGTGGATTTCAGGGACTTGAACAAGGCCTCATTAAGAGATCACTACCCTTTTCCTTCAATGGAGCAAATTTTGTAGACCATGGTCGGATCAGAAATGTTCTCACTACTCGATGGTTTTTTGAGGTATAACTAGGTCTATGTGAAGGAAGAAGACCAACACAAAACAACGTTCACCACCAAGTGGGGAATGTTCACATACTCAAAGATGCCCTTTGGACTTTCCAATGTTGTGCCACTTTTTAGCGAGCAATGGATATCACCTTCAAGGGGTTGATTAATCAGATCATCCTGATATATCTAGATGACTTGACTATTTTTTCAAAATCAAAGGATGATTATTTTGATCATCTGAAGAAAAAAATTTAGAAGTGTCAACTGTTTGAGATTTCTCTAATCCCAAGAAATATATCTTCAGAGTGTCACAAGGAAAGCTATTGGGTTTCATTGTTGCAAAAGAAGGAATAGCCATAGACCCCGAAAGGGTGAAGGGTATAATAGAGCTACCACTGCTAGTCAACCAGAAGGGGCTACAGTCCTTTCTAGGAAAGATCAATTTCATCAACTGGTTCATTTTAGATTTTGCGGGCATCGAGAGACCTATCACACTGATGTTAAAGAAAAATTTAGTATTTAAGTGGACTCTCAAAGGCAAGCTTGCTTTCGAGCAAATAAAGGAATCCATCTCCACAACCCTAGTATTAGCTAACCTAGACTTCCCAAGGATTTCCTGCTCTACGTCTACAACAGCCAACATAGCATAGCTTTGGTACTCACCCAAAAGGATGAAGAGGGAAGCAGGGAACATCCCATAACATTCCACTCTATAAATCTTAAAGGATATGCGATCATGTACAATTTTCTTGAGAAATAGGCCTTTTCTATTGTTAAAATCCTTAATAAATTTCAACACTTGGTGTCGGTAAATAGAATCACCATCCTCATCGCCCATCCCAGTGTTTGGGAATACATCACTAAATGCAAGATAACCAAAAAGAGGGCCAATAGGATCACCAAGATCCTAGAATATGATGTAGACATCTAACCGACCAAGCTGATTTGAGGAAGAGGTCTTTGTGAATACCTCTCGTAGGAATTAAGCCCCCAGATGGAAGAGGAGACCAACCAGGTCTATACAAATCAATTTGAGTTTGATGATTCATGGGTGGCAGATCAGACACGATTTATGCAAGAAGGTCTATACCCGACCAACATCTTGCCTCACAAAAGATGATACTACTAACTGCAAGGCACCAGGTATGCATTGATTGAGGGATTTTATTTAAAAGAAATTATGATGGCATCCTTCTTCATTGCATAGATAAGCCACAAGCGAAAAGAGTCTTAAATGAATTCCATAACAGTCCTGAGGTCAAACACTTCTTCGCCAAGACTACTGCTTTGAATATAATGCGAGTAGGATATTACTGACCTTCCATGTTCTCTAAGGTGCACCACCTGGTGTGAAAGTGTACTCAATGCCAATATTTTGTTGGAAAGTGCAAGAACTCTGCCATGCCATTGAGCGTGATTGTGACCAAGGAACCCTTTGCACAATAGGGTTTAGATTTCGTCGAGATGATCAATCCCATCTCCAGCGCAGGCTATAAATGGATACTTATGGTGATTGATTATTTCACAATATGGACGGAGGCCGTTTCTCCAAAGAATGCTACATAAACATTAATTGTTAATTTTCTTGAGGAGTTAGTGGCAAGGTTCGAGTCGCCTAAAACTATCACATCCGATAACACATGAGCCTTCGTGGGTTCTAGGATGTCAGACTTCGCTCTCAAGCATGGAGTCTACCTCAAGACTTCATCCAATTATTACCAGCAAGTAAATGGGTTAGCAAAGTCGACCAACAAGAATTTGATTAGGTTAGTAAAGTGTATTGGGTCAGAACTCCAAAAGGAATGGCACAAGCATTTGCGAGCTACTTTGTGGGTCGACAGAATTACACCTAAGCAGATCTTGAAAGCTTCCCCCTACAAATTAGTGTATGGAAAGGAGGTGGTTCTACCCATTTTCATAGAAATTATGACATTACAAATTTTGAAAGCCTTGGAAGTCAAGGAAGACAATAGAATGGAAGTGAGATTGGCGAAACTTCTAAGCCTCGAGGAAAAAAGAGAAAACACGTATGACGCCATGATCGAGCACTAGCAGATAATCAAATGATGGTTTGATAAAAATACCTCTAGCCCAGAATTCAGTAAAGGAAGCCTTGTGCTAAAGTATGACAAACGTGCTACAAAACTAGGGTAGCATGCCAAATTTGACTCACTATGGAGGGTCCCTTTCTGAATCCATGCTTGCAGTACGAGCTGAAGGATATGGACGACAATATTTTGGGTATACCGGTAAATGGTATTCATCTAAAATTGTTCTATTAAAGTATACAAGTTCTTTTAAATTTTACAATTATGTACCATATGTAATTTTTTTGTAAAATATGATATTTTTGCGAATAAGCCATGAGAGTAACACAAGAATAGCAGAAAAAAGTATTATATTTATATTCATTGAAAATATTTACACTATAATATGCATGTCAAGCTAAGGCTTCAAGAGAAGTTTGAAGCCTTCTCGTTCAAAACCCAAAAAGAGATACATTTCAAGAAGCAAAAAGGGAGGCGACACAAAATGAGCAGTGAAATTAAAGCCTTCATCTGTCACTAGTAGTTAAAACTATTGCTTCTTCGGGTTCTTTTCTTCAACATGGTAGTAAGGGTTAACAACATAGCACACATAGGCATGACACGACACAAACCTCAATCCTTAGCACCACACCTATACACTAGAAATTTGAAATGATTCTTCCAGTCAAGCCTAGGAATGCGCTCCACTTTGCACTCCCTCAACAAGAAGGAGACTGCGGGTTGAGACATTGCACGATGCCTCTCCAAGTCCATGGTGCAAAAGTCAGTGAGAAAGGGCAGCCAGGGAACCACTTCCCCATATTCAATGTTCTTGTGGATGTTCATGGTGGTTGAAATGTCGACACTAGGGACAACTACTTGCACGATCTCGTTGAGCCTGTCTAAATAAGATGAATCGAACATAGCATGGCACATTTCGATAATCCAGGGCTTGGAGATGTCTAAATCCAACAAGGAGGCCATGAATTGGGAAATGACGTTGGAGTTGCACCACAACTGGTTTCCATCCTTGACATAATCCTTCCCAAGCACCCATTTGATCGCCATGATGACGAGGCAGTCGTTCTTCCTTACCAGGTGCTTGATTCTATTGCTACTAATCTTTCCCATGAGGGAATTTTGTAGCTTTCGGCTCAGGAGCCGAATTGGGGTGCCTAGGATAGACATGATAGTAGTAAGCAAGGTAAAGGCTAGCAGAACGGAAAATAAAGCAGGAGAAGCTTACTAACTCAAAAGCTAATTTAGTAAGTTTTCACTAAATTTGATGTTGCTATTTATAGAAAAGGTGTGTCGACGAGCTTTACAAACAAAAAATCCATCTCCCATCAGACGATAACGAAAAATATATCAATGCAACAGGAGGCGAGGGATGAATCATACAGAGGATCTAGAAACGAGCCTTGAGAAATTAATTCGGGCGTTGGGAGTAAATGATCGCGTGTATCGATTGCTGCCATGTGTCCAATGTCATCATCAATGCTAGCTTATGCGAAAAGACATTTCTTAAAACACTAAACTCTGCCAAATTAAATGAAAATGTGTTTTCAAAGTACTTTTCATCGCTCAAAGCACACTTTCCATTGCTAAAATGCACACTTCCCACCGCATAAGGCTTATTTGTGAAAAAGGCAGTGAAAGGAATGTACTAATTACATTCTTGCGACAGATTTGACATTCCCAAGGGATATGGATCCCACTCCACATGTATCACCTTGCTGGCAACACTTAGCGAGCTAGTGGTAATGACAAGCCTTATTGCATGTGCGTGCGAGAAAATTAAATGCACCCAAAAAGAATTTTTTTGTTAAGTATCAAAAACTGCAAGTAACCGTTTCTTTGAAGAAGCTTTCTGCAAATTCTTCAAATGCAACAATGGCAAATGCATCATTTTCTAGTCGACAGGTTGGAGTTTCATCTACCAGACTAGGCTACACCAACATCTTTGGGAGGGATTCGTATGCTAATGCCCCAACGTCGGAAGAGCAGAGTTTTTCTCATACTAAAACTATACAAGCAGACAACCCCGTTAAGCAGGAGACAGTTAAAGATTTTGCAGACAATATTTTTGACCCAAAGTTGCATATAAACCCTAAAAACCTTAGGGAAGGAGAAATTTAGAGAATGGTCACTCATGGGGAAACTGAAGGCTTTGTGGCATGGCTATGGTATTATGGTTTTCCATAATTCATGTTGCCCGCCATACACCCATGTCTAGAGCCGGTGGATGCATGCACAAAGAGGATGGATAAAGAAATAGGGGTGATTAGAGGCAACAAGTTGAGGGTTATAATCAACGCAACAACCATCTGAGATATGTTGTTCATCCCTATAAACTGGGGTGCCAAAAGATTCAAACACAAAATAATGGAGGACTTTTGGAAGACCAAAAGCAAACAATTAAATTTTTATATGGATGAAACAAATGAGAAGTCAGAAGGAAAGCAACTCATCTTCCCTCTATTATGTAGAAAGTTCAAACTAGACATATAGGCCATATTTGCAATGTTAGCTTCTATTTACGACTTTAAGGATGATGAAAAGGTTTACGCATTCCAAATGGGCTTGAATTTCATGCTTAGGAGGGAGAAAAGCCAAAAGCATTTTGATTTTGCTAATATAGTGGCCGAAAATATGTTGGACCAATTAAGGAATTATAGCACTGCTTTTCAATTATGGTATTCTTCTTTTCTGGCACATCTAATTTTACATCAGAACCCTAGATTTTTGGGAGGGTATTTGTCACTCTTTAAGTTTGATTCAAAGGGGTTATACCAGCCACTTTCGGTCTGGACCCATTTGCTCTCCAAGACATGGGATTATTACTCGTTTGTGGGTCCTATTTCCTACAACTAGTACTCTTAGATTTGACTCCGCGCCCTTCGGTTCGATTTTCCCTGAATCCTTAGAATGGATGAACAACCACTAGACCTTGGTGGATTATTTTTTGGGAGCCAAATTTTCCTTCATCAAATTGCATGGTTTTATTAAGGAGCCTATTAGAATCCCTAAGTTTGTAACAAACAAAACCTTTGCTTTGGAGGCATGCCGTCAGGCAACTATTGCCGACAAAACTTATGGCATCGGAAGACACGAAAAGGTGCTTTACCCGATTCCCCTCACCATTGGAAATAGTCAGGTAACACTTGTGAAAAGGGAGGAGCGGGATGTGCTAACTCGCAAATTGGCTCGCCTAGGCCTGATCCTCATTTGCGACGCATGGAGTTACAATCCAATAAAGCATCTCTTGATGGTAAAGCATGAAAGGCAGGAGTACAAGAATGAACCCGGCCGAGGAGATGGTAGAGGCCTATATCCACCTAGCTTTTATACCAGGCCTATATCCACCTAGCTTTTATACCATTTGACCAACTACCATGGATTGACTTCTATGTTCGGATGGTGGAATTCCAACAAAGAATCTAGATAGGCAATTCTCTCAACACACATTTAAAGAACCTGGGATGGTCAGATAGAAAGAGGGAAGATTTCTGGAGGTTCCAACAGGAAATCAAGAGTCTTAGCACCATGTATGGAGACGTCAAGCCGCATGATGAGAAGTTCGACCAAATCTATGATGTCGAGGTCGAAACTGATGGTCTAGTAATCCAAAATCCAATCAAGAGATTGGACTAGAGGAAGTACAACTCTACACTTCCTAGCCTTAGGAGCCTGACATAGGAAAAATAAATGGGAAGGGGTCAAAATAGAAGGGCTTGTAGATCACGTCTTCCACCAGCGCCTTGCCAAAGGGAAAAAGAGCCCAACAGTCCCCAAAGAGATATACTACAGTTGCAGGAGCCCAAGCTTTTGTAGATCGGTCGCCAGGGAATTTGAATCCACCAGTTCGACCCCTGTGAAGAAAAGACAAGTCAAAGGCTTAGGTGGACCAGGCGTATCAAGCAAAGAAGAAGAAGAGGCGAAGTACGCTCCACCAAGATATTCAGCTCCGATAGCCAGCAAGTCTTGCATCCACCCCTCTTTCTTCTATTATATCTTCAGTTGTTCCAACCCCCTCATTTGTTGAAAATAATCCTCCATTCACGGGTTCTGATGTTCTCATTCTGAACACACCCCCGACCGTACTTGATAATGGGCCCTGTTAAGAGACCTCACACATCGAGTGAGCATCATTCGCATTGGTCGTAATTGATTCCTTAATCTCCCTATCAAGGGCACCCATTGAAAACACTGATGCATCCATGCTACCAGTTTCATTGCCTCCATCTAGTTCCAAGAAAATGCCTATTTTTCTGCCCACTTCCCCTTTCACTTCGATGGGTATCCCTCCTTCTCAGTCCACCCATGGCATCCTGCCTTTTTCCATGATAATGCTTCCCTTCGCCTCTCCGCAACCTCACATGGTTGAAGCCTCTCCTTCCATCACCCTTTTTAGCCTCCCTCCAGGTGTTTCACTTGCCACATAGAGTATTGACACCCCATAAAGTCTTCGAAGTCATATTAATGCAACAAAGTAGGCCCGACAGGCAAGAAAGCAGAAATTGCATGTAAAAGTTGTGGCAAAACCAACAACTCATAAGATTGAAGCCTGTTTTGATGAAGAGCAGAATGCTCTGCTGATCACTTCCATGAGGCCACTAATGTCCAAGCTAGAGGGAGAAATCTAGTTTGAAGATTATGACATCAAAATAGTAGCCCTCAATTTGAATGAGACTCTCCCACATGACAAAGTGGTTCTAGACAAAGCAACTTAGAAGGTGGTCTACACCAACTATGAAAAGTTGGATAAAAAATTGAAGAAGCATGAGGCAGAGTTGGAAAATGTAAAAGTCACGGTGGACAGGCTATAGACAAAAATCAAAGGAAAAGATGTAGAAATGGCCCACCTGAGGCAGTTACAGGGTTAGCATGGTGAAGCAACTAAGTTGCTTTAAGAGGCCCATAGTGAGAAGGATTGGCTTCATGCCGAGGTAGAGAAATTGAAATGTGAGATTGTGATTGAATGTGAAACAAACGTAGAGTATCAACAAAGGCAGAAAAGGATGGACGAAGATATAGCCAAAATGAATGCTATATCCGATGGGCTACAAAAGGAGCTTCATGAGATGGATAAATAGATGGAGGACATGCAAAAAGAATTGGATACCATTTGATCCCAAGCCTCCAATGACCTTCAAAAGGCTCAAGAAGAAACAAAAAGGGTGAAATAAGAAAAGCAAGATATTGAGTCAATTTTGCAGACTCACGACGAAGAGATTAGGAAGCTATGCTTTGAGCTTACAAACACCTTCCAAGAGAAGAATCAATTGGAGGAAACTATGAAAGAAAGAGAGTCCCAATTTCAATAGGAGTTGATCGTGGCACAAGGATTTGGGATCCTCTCGATACTGAAAAAACTAATATCTGCTCATTGGGAGAGAATCATAGTTGCAGTTGCAGCTTTGAACCCAACCTTGCAATTTCTAAAAGACGCTCAGAAATTAAATGATAAAGTTGGCCCGGTGGTTGACCAAATTCTCCACACATTCACCCCTCGGGCTAAAGAATCAAAAATCTCTATTGCAAAATTATGTAAAGCAATTGAGAAAGCCCTAAGGGACGCCAAAATTCTTTCAATCGACAAGCAATTGCGAGGAAAGAAAATTAATTCATCATCTGCCACAAGGTCACATCAAATGGTAAAAACTTCTAGGCAAGCGTTGAATAAGAAGGTCAACGAGATCATGGAAGAGTTTAATGTTCTGCTCCAGACAGGATTACCCACCCTTTTCTCATCGGATGGAGGAGTGTTAACAATTGAACAAATCATAGGAGCAATCAAGCTCAAAATATAGGCCTCCATAGCTCTATAGGGTTTAAGCCCATCACCCATTGTTGAGGAGATCGAGAAAGAAATCCTTCCCCTCTCTTGATTATACTACTACATCAAGGCTATCTCATCAAGGTTTGGAGGAGTTTCTTTTAAAGAAGCCCTTGATTTGGATCAAGCATACAAGATTTTACACACCCTCATCCGACCCACTGATGTAGATTGGGAGACCCAACACATCACTTTCCTCAAACTCTAGGAATTTCCAGAGGTCTAGTTTCATGCCTCCGCAAGCGAAGGCCCTCTATAAGTCACTAGAACTGTGGAACATATTTTTTCCTTCAAATATTTTTTGTTTCCGACCCTTATTTCCTTTCTGCTTCGGGATGGATCCACGCTCGAAGGACGAATACTGCTCTTGCATAAAGACGCGCAATGTGTGGTTGTGTGACTTTATATATATCATTTTCCTTTCAGGCTTGAATCGGGACACGTGTCAACTTGGCGGGGATTTTCTTCAAAACTGCTGTCACAAAATTTGAAATTGCCCACTTGCTTGACATGTCATCTATTTTCGTCGGGCAGTCTGTACTTTCCGCAGAATGATCTTTTGGGGCGGAGTTTGTCGAGGAGCATGGAAGATGTCATACTTTCAGGGTGGAACCTTTGAGTTGACGTCATCAATCTTCGTAGCTGATCGATTAGATTTTGCTAGGCTGTGTTAAAATCCGATTGTCTTCTGACAATATATCTTCGCTAAATATCTGAACCAGTAATGAAGCAGTTAAGACTTAATGATCAAAGATTACTGCGATTTAATCAAGATCTAGGATCAGATTGTGAGCTATCAGATTCAGGCATATGGTAGTTTCTTCTTTTGGATTGTTTGCAGCGGTGTCCTCTTCTTCTGGTTATAATTAAGGGTTGGCAGCAGTGAGGAAAAAGTTATGAAGTTTTCCTCAAAAATCTCTCGAAGATTATAGATATTATTTTAGGGAGCCTTATTTTCTCAGAAGTAGGAGGGTTTTTACAAAATACTATTTATTCTCTTTAGCATGTTATGTTTAATTCGGACTATCATCGAATTGGCATCCGACCTCTGTTTTCAGTTAATACATCATGAATTTGATCTATCAGGAAGAAATCTTTGAGATTGTGCATTTTCATGGCCTTTGTTAAGTTTCTTTTTCATATTCTGTTCATGTTGAGAACACTGTGTCAAAGCTTTACGTTGATATTCTTGTTAATTATTTTACATGTTGTTAGCTTCTATGTTCTATGCTATCTTTCAGAAATTGGATTATGTCCTTGATACACTTTCATTTTCTGTAAAAGGTATGCCATTTTTCATATTATGTTGTAAAGGAGGAAGGAATTTGTGAATATCTGAGCATTATTTTTAATCTTTGAGGTTTTCTTATCTTTGTTGGACCTTAATGGATGCTTCCAATGGGGAGATTTGAAAGACTGCGATGTGCTTTATCTAGCCTTTGCTGCTTGTTCTCTTCCCAATAATGAAGGGTTTGTGGCATTTTGCATCTATCTTATCAATTGTAAGAAATAGTTAAGGTTTGAAATGTTGTAAAAACATTGGCGCATCACCATCTTTATGTTTTATTTTTCATTTCTTTCTACCCTTTCCCCCAAACACAAAGAAGAGTCAACTTTTTTTTTTAAATCTTGGAGGTCATTCAGTGAGGTGTAAATTGGTCCCCCACTCGCTGAATTTTCCATAAGGTTGTTCGGAGAAGCACAAGCTTTAATGATCAACAATAATGATTTTCTCACTACGAAGAAAAAAATAACATATTGAATTTCTCTTCGAAGGCAGACCACTGGAAACAGTGGACGAATACAAGTACCTTGGATTTGATTTCCACAACAAACTTAGCTGAGAAATGTGTAGAGCAAAAAGAATTCAAGGAGGTTGGAAAGCACTATACTCTCTACAAAATAGATGTAGAAATGTAGAATTATGGGATTCGAAAACCAAAAGAACGCTTTTTAGTTTACTTGTCACCCCGATGGTTCTCTACGGATGTGAAATTTGGGGTAGCAACATGTCAAATCAGAAATGAAGACAAGTGGAAAGAATCCAAAAACATCTAATTATAAGTAGTCTCAAACTCAAGACTGCAATGCCTTATGAGATTTTATTGGTCGAGACTGGTACTTTCCCCTTGGAGGCCTCAATGATGATCCGGTTATTAAGCTACCTACAGAAGGTCCAGAATATGGAGAAGCATCGCCGGCCTAAACTAATTGTTAAGGAAGAGCTAACTAGAAGAAAGAACACTTGGATGAAACAAAATATCAAACAGATGAAAAAGTGGGAGGCAGAGATACATAAATGCCCAAACTCAAATGAAAAAATAAAAAAAATATGTGAGAAAAATTTAAATATGCTATATGGACAAAAAAAAGAGGGCATAAAAAAAAAAATTATATCAAAGAATACAATTCCACGAGGGACCATGAAGAAAAAGCCTACATAGGAGAGAATATTAAATGGAAAACAAAAATGTTGATAGCTCAATTGCGAACTAGTTCACATCATCTTAGATGTGAAACAAGCAAGTGTACAGTTCCTAAAGAGGAGTGGGAAAAAAAAGTATACCGATTTTGTAACAAGGGAATGGTAGAGACGGAAAGACACTTCATCATGGAGTGCTCAACATATAAAGACATCTGGGCCAGCTATAAAGACACCTTGCAGGTTGATAATTTAAATGCCTTGTTTCAGGGGACAAGGTTAGACAAAACTGCAAACTTCATCATCAAAATACACTACACAAGGGTTGATCTTGAATGAAATTTACAAGCTGTTTAAGGCCTTTTTGTGGGTGGCTCTTGTGGTGTCCTTGGGTCGCATAGACTTCTTTAATACACGTCATTAAAATTTTTCATTTCATTTCATATAAACCCCATTAATACTCCATTACTCTGAATTGTCAATTTTTTCGATCTTTCTCGAGTACCTGATTACGCCATCTTTGAAGAAAAACCCCATTATCAAGAAAGAACAAGGAGAGTTCTTTGCCTCTAATACGTAATATAATATGGACCCCTTCTATATCACTCAACTGTGCAGCAGATATGGCTATTCTAAAGGTTTTGAGTCTCTCTATACCTGCAGCAGCCGTAGCAGCAGCAGTCTCATTTTCCACCTCATCCTCCTCTTCTTCTAATTCTTCACAGAGCTGTCGGCTAACGTGGAACGCTAGCAAGCATTTCAGGAAACCTAATTTCTTGGGGTCCTGCGGAGTATTGCAGACCGCGTTCTGCGTGAGCGCAGCAACGCCAAAAGCACAAGCAGTTCATTTAGAAACATCTATGGAAAATCCTGAGGTAATTTTTCAAAAGTTCTTTCGAGTTAGTGTGGTATCTTGAATTTAGTTTTGGTTTTTGTGCAGAATTGGCTCCGTTTTCACACAATTTTTGAAAATCAGATTTGGTTAAATGCCAAAATTTTGAATTTTTTTTGCCATCAGAGAAATTTTCTTGGAAATATACCGGTAGTCGTAATAAATTAATTTTTTTTTTTCAGAGTTCGCTCTAATACACTTATTAATTTTATTTTTGAAAGTAGAATATAATTCCCTTCCCTACTATGTGGTAGTTGTAAAATAATTTCTTCCCCTTAAAACTTTTTGAACTGCAGACTCTATATATGGATTTCCACATGTAACTTGCGCTGAAATCGAACAATAGCATGGTGGCATGGAGGGGGCTTTAGCATATGTTTTAGCAGGTGTTTGGGAAAATTTAGGAGCCAAATACAGAAATAGGGTTCTATAGTACAAAATATTTTTGTGCTGCAACTGCTTTGTATGACAAAACCTGTTACTGTTGGGGAAATGGAAACGTAAACCCACAAACTTAAATAATATTGCAGCACAAGTTAGTTGTGAAGAAATAACTGGAAAGATTAGACAAAATAATAGAATAACAACCAAGACACAGATTTATGTGGTAAAACCTTGACAATATGTCAAAGAAACATCCACGGGGCAAAGTATCGGTATTCTTATTGCTGAGAGAAACTGATCACAATCTTCACGCAACTGCTGCTATTCAATTACATTAAATTGATTTGCCTTCAAGGCAACAGATATATATAATATCTTCAAGATAACAACCACTGTCAAGCTTAGAAAAATTTAGCTTTGTTTTATTGCTTTAATTGTTTTTTTGTTTTGTTTTTGTTTTATTGCTTTAAATTGTTTTTTTCTTGTTTTTGTTTTATTGCTTTATCTTTTTTATAAGATAAGATTATTTTTATTGCTTTAATTGTTGCCATTATCCAACAATCTCCACCTTGACAACAATTCACCTAATACTTGCCCATCCCATTAATCACCTTTTCTGCAAGCTAAGAGAAGCCAAACTCCACTTCAATTTCTCCAACTGGACTGGTTTTGTAAACATGTTGTGCACAATTTTTTGGTGTATGAACCTTCTAAAGAGCTACTCCACTTCCATCAATAACTTGTCTTACAAAATGATATTTAATCACAATATTCTTGGTCCTATTGTGATACATTGGATTTTTAGCCAAATGTATAGCACTTTGACAATCACAAAATACAGTCACCTTGTCTTGCACTTTTCCAAACTCACCCAAAAGACCCTTTAACAAAATTGCCTCTTTGCATGCATCCGAGTCAGCCATATACTCTGCCTTAGTAGTGGATAAAGCAATTGTTTCTTGAAGCTTTGAAATCCAATAGGTCCTCCTGCAAGAGTAAAGACATAACCTGATGTAGATCTCCTTTTGTCCAAATCACCTGCAAAATCTGAATCAACTTAACCACAAACTGAACCACTGCAACCATCAAAGGTGATACAATAATCACTTATGCCATTAGGATACCGAAACACCCAATTCATTGCTGCCCAATGCATTTCACTTGGATTTGTCATGTATCTACTAACAACACCAATTGCATGTGAAATATTTGGTCTTGTACATACCATCGCATACATTAAACTTCCTACTACATTGGCATATGGTACATGAGACATATAATTCTTTTCTTCTTTATTACTAGGACATAAACTTGAAGAAAACTTAAAATGAGAAGCTAAAAGGATATTTATTGGTTTCACATTCTTCATACTAAATCTTATGAGGATTTTCTCCACATACTTCTGCTATGATAACCAAAGCTTATCATGTTCCTTGTCTTTGTGTATTTCCATGAAATGTCCCTTTTCGATGTCCTCTTTTGGATCAGTCTGGTTTTGACACACTATTTTTAGTAAGTGCTATATTTAGTAATTGGTTTGATAGGCAGAGCAGTGTAGGGTTTCCTGTTCGGGCAATGTGTGGAAGTTGTCCAATGAGATTTAATGCCTTGTGCCAGTACTTTTTGTGGGTTTTCAGTATGCTGGGAGACTTTCTATTTTTAGCAGGGCTAGTCTGGTGCTCATTGTCTACAGTGTATTTCCGGCGCATATTAGTATTTCCGGCGCATATTATTATTTCCGGCGCATATTAGTATTTTTGACACATATAAGTATTTCTCCAGTTTGAGTTTTTGGGATGTCACTTGCTATTTTTAGTACTTACTAAAAATAGTAAGTCTACTTCGGGTGGTTGGACCTGGTCAGGCTCATCAC
The DNA here is from genome assembly GCA_007258455.2 of Sequoia sempervirens. Taxonomy (NCBI): domain Eukaryota; kingdom Viridiplantae; phylum Streptophyta; class Pinopsida; order Cupressales; family Cupressaceae; genus Sequoia; species Sequoia sempervirens. Next base: position 44,886 of record VDFB02333086.1, read on the forward strand.
AGCAACACTAAGTCAGTTGGTATAAAGTTACTAAGGCTAAATCATTTAAATATTTGATTTATGCTCCGAAAAAGGTCTATTATAAGGTAACTTTATATTTTTTAATTGAGGGGTCATAAGGGGACATATTTGTACCATGGTGCCTAATGTAATCAACTTAAGTTGTTTTTAAAGCATCAAAAATGTTTGTGAAGGCTAGGTAAGAGTGGACACCCAAGCTAGGAGGAAATAAGAATTAAAATAAAAAGCTAATGTTGGGTGAGATTTATTTTAAATCAAAAAAATTATAATCTCTCAAAAAAGTGGCATTAGGTTTCTAGGGTGAGCTTGGTCGCCCTAATTTGGAGGCATCTTTTAAAAGTTAAGTTTTGAAGTTCATTTGGCATGTTGGATGTTGGCTGCTTATAGAGATGCTGCTGGTATTGTACCAGAAGGTTTGGGAACGGATTTGAGGACAAAAACCCCTCAGAATCTAAGACTAGTTTCGGTAGTGAAAGACTTGCTCAAGTTGGTGACTAGTGGTTTTATTCAGGAATCACGTCTGGGCGAAAAGGATGAAGAATTTCTAGTTCTTTGAAGAGTTTTTAGTTTGGTTAGGGTGTGGATTTGCTCATTTCCAGTTTGGTTTAGTTTGATGGTGGTTTTGGTGAGTTTACTTTCAGTTTCTGGGCACTTGTTTTCTGGACCTGAACTCACTTTTTGGCTCATAACTCAAAGATGAATGGAGAAGGCAAAATGGGTATTGTATCCTTGAAATACAATTACATGGCGATTCTAATGAGTACTTGTATGCATTTTTTGAGCGAGTATTTGAATTTATAGAGAGAATCGAACTTCAAAGAGGGGGACGGCCTTGTGGGTGAGAGAACTCAGTTTTCCTTGTTGCTGGTAAGGTTGCTATTGAACGCCATTGATGCTAGACACCACCAGCCAGTTCTGTAGATGGAGAATATGGTAAAAATGGGCTGAGTCTTGATGCAGTGCGTTGCTTTTGGAGTGCCCTATTTGCTGCTGTTTATGCCTTTAATTCCAGGTCTGATTTACATTATTTTGTGAGCTTGCAATTGTTTCACATGACTAATATTTCTACTATTCAAATCAGTCCTTTGTGAGGTTGAAAGAATACTATTCAAAGCATATCTTCCTTATATTTTATGTTCTCGCATTATGTACTCATGCTATGTCAATAAAATCTGAAAACACTCATGAAATCCAATGCATAAACTTTCTCAAGTAAACAAATCTGCAAGTCAGAAAACTTTGAGGGCAAATAGGGAAAGAGGAAAAACCAGAAAAGAAAAACAATTGGGGGTTGATTATTACATTGCATGCCAAAAATTTGTTTTACTGCTCCTAGATCCTTCATATCAAAAGTCCGACCATACAATGACTTTTTGAGTTTGCAAACAAATTTTTTGTTGTGATCTTGAACAAACCCTTTTGGTTGTTCAATATATATCTCTTCATCCAAATCTCCATGTAAAAATGTTGTTTTAACATCTAATTGCTCTAACTCAAGATCAAGTAAACTAACAAGTGTTAAATTAACCTGAATAGAAACAAGCTTAACAACTGGTGAAAAAATTTCATGAAAATCAATACCTTCCTTTTGAGAATACCCTTTTTCTACCAATCTTGCTTTGTACCTTTCAACTTTATCATCAACACCCTTCTTCAGTTTGTAGACCCATTTACAACTAACAACTTTCCTACCCTTTGGCAATTCTACCAAGTCCCATGTTTTATTCTTCTCCAAGGCATCCATTTCTTCCTTTAATGCTATTTTCCATTTAGCATTTTCAGTACTATCCATTGCTTCCTGATAACAACTAGGTTCCCCATCATTAGAAATCAAAGCAACAAATGAAACATAATCATCATACCTTTTAGGTGGATTTTTGACTTGTGTAGATCTCCTTAGATCTAGTTGTGGAATTTCCACATTTTCCTATAGATTTTCTCTATGTTATCAGTCCGCCCCTAGGAGCCCCTGGGTCCCGGTCCAGTCCAACCTAGGTCTAGGTAGGGTCTGACCCACAACCTGTGGGTCTGGCCCTGCTGAACTACACAATTTTTTGGTGTATGAATCTTCTCAAGAGCTACTCCACCTCCATCAATAACCTGTCTTACAAAATGATATTTAATCGCAATATTCACGTTTCTACTGTGATAAGCTGGATTCTTAGCCAAACGTATAGCACTTTGACAATCACAAAATACAATCACCTTGTCTTGCACTTTTCCAAACTCACCCAAAAGACCCTTAAACAAAATTGCCTCTTTGCATGCATGCAAGTCAGCCATATACTTTGCCTTAGTAGTGGATAAAGCAATTGTTTCTTGAAGCTTTGACATCCAACAAATAGGTCCTTCTGCAAGAGTAAAGACATAACCTGATGTAGATCTCCTTTTGTCCAAATCACCTGCAAAATCTGAATCAACATAACGACAAACTGAATCACTGCAACCATCAAAGGTGATACAATAATCACTTGTGCCTCTAGGATACTAAAAGACCCAATTCATTGCTGCCCAATGCATTTCACCTGGATTTGCCATGTATCTACTGACAGCACCAATTGCATGTGAAATATCTTGCATCCTTCCTTCCATTGGAAACAATGGACACCCCTGTTTCGGTCCATGAATCCTTTATGGGCTTCATTGACTCCTCTATGAATTTCACCTATTTTTCCAATAAGGTGCTATGCAATGTCCCCATTTTTTAGTTTTTGTTATTTTTTGTATTTTTTCTGAATTTTGAACAAAAGATAACTGAAACATTAAACTGAAAAATCAAGCAAGTGGCTGGAAATATATGAAATAAACACTCATTGGCTGATATAAACTCTCTTGGCAATTAATCAATCAAGTATAAGCGCAATGTCCTCAGTTGTACTTGCAGATCGGCATTATAAACCCTAAATCAGAATTAGATTCAGATCTGAAAATGAAAATGCCTATAATAACAATAGGAATTTACTAGAAACTGACATTTTATTGATGGCAGCAGCATGAACAATTACAATAACTAATATGAAGTACTAGAAATTCAATTTCACTTTACATATGATGTATTCCACTCACAATATGATTGAGGATGTTGATGATGCAATTGATTCAGACCTACAACATGATGTAGATGATTCCTAAGATTTACGATGGCGGCTAGAATTGGTGCAAGTGTATGGTGGCAGAAAGTACAAGTTGGCAGCTAGAAAAATGATGAAAATGCAGTAATAATTCTTCTCAGCAGCAGCCACCTCCCAAGAATGTATGACAGCAATAAATGCTACTGTACAGATGGTATAAATCACCAAAAATAGTGTGAAAATTCTCCTTAGATGCTGATGCCAATAAAGTTGCCTGAAGATGATGCTGTTTGCTGCCCTAGGTGATGTCAAATGCTGTACAGTGCTCCAAATCCCTCAAATGATGTGAAATTGTCTCCAAGCTGGTGCACCAATAATGAACAATGAAACAGCAACACTAAATCAAAAAATCGTAATGAGGAGTCCTCTTGGCAATATCCAAATAATTTTCCTGCAAAGCCTATGGTCCAATTCTAAAGTCTTGCATGAAATCGCTTCAATTTCAGCTCCAATGCAACCCCTATGTGGAGATGCCCTAGATGAATGTGAGAGTTTTCATCCTCAAATTTGGAGATGGAAGTCCAAGAGGGTTTTCATCCTCCAAGACCTTTGAAAACAGCCAAAGGTTTCCATCCTTGTATGTCAACTTGAACATGAAACTCCAAAGTGGAAAATGCTAAATGAAATCTTGATAACAAATGAGTCTAGGCACCCTTTTTTTTATACTTTTCCAATTTGGGCCCTTGATTAAATTTCCTTCCAATTAGTATTTAAATTTTTTATTTTATTTATAGTATTTAAAAGTACTTTTTGTTTTAATGTGTTCAAAAACACTCTTTTTTTAATAATATTATTTAAGTTGCTCCTTAAATAAAAAAATTGTTGGGTCCAACTTAAAAAAGTATTATTAATTATTTTAATTCGAAAAAGTATTAGTAAACTTTGATGACAAATCATGCTGTAATGTCCATAGATTCTAGATCCTGTACGGTGTACCCATCAAATGAAACAACTTCTGCCAAAACATCAAGCAAACTTGGATGCTCAAATACCATCATGCAAATGCTATGAATCATGCCCATAGCATTTGGATCCTGTTCTTGTCAAGTTGGATAACTCTGGCCAAAAATGACCATGGGAGCTACTACCACCATCACTCACATTCTTGTGTAATCCATGAAATTTGATCACCACAATTCTTTTGACCTCTAGAGGAAAAATAACAAAGAAGTGTGCATGACTCATAGCAACATAAATGTGAATCTCCAGGGTGATGAAACACACAACTATACTTCCCCACCTTTGACTTGTATCCAACGATAAAAGTAAACAACCCACAACATGCTCTGCTTTGACGTGATGATAGATGATGCTTTCTTCCCCATGCTTGAAGATATATTTAAGCCCCCACAAAACCAAAAGCTGTCTTATAAATTGGTCACCATGTTTTCACTATGCCACTTTATTCTCAAACTGGGCGTGATGATAACTCAAGTTCCACTCAGTCTTACCATTGTACTGCAGGCTGAATCTCTCAATTGTTTGGATCAATTAACTTGCATACAAACTGGAACAAAGTTGCAACAGAAAAAAATTCATTCCAAACCTCATCCAAAACAGCAATGCAATAGTTGGAACAATTGTTGAAACCCTTCACAAACAACATGATACATGCAAATTTTCCAAAAATCTGCAAGTTGGTAGCTGAATATGATTGAGAACAGCAATTCAAAATCAGAAATCCTGAAAATCGGTAGTATAAAATTGGTGCAACAGCTGCAAGCCTTTGCCAAAAACAGTAACATACTAACATAGAAGCTGGAAACAACCATGCAATGACTGAAAACACTCCACTAGCAGCAACAAATTGAAAATCACTCAATCCTATGACCGAATACACCTGTATGGCCGCAAATGGTGGAGTATTGTGGCTATAAATGATGAGGGCAGCATCTCTCAAGCTGGGATATATAATGATAGTGGACTTGGTCATGTTTTCCTTGTAACATATTTGCAATATGTCAGCACTACTCTTCTCTACTATGCCCCCTTTGTCATCCTTTGCAAACATATCTAAGTTTGAAGCCCTTCCACCAATATTATGAACATCCCCTTGATATCTGTTAATGGTGCCAATTACTTCCTCGAGGGGGAAGATGTTTCCAACATGTCCTTTGTCCATCTCTTGATGAATTTCTCTATTCAATGGCCATCCTAGAGGCACAACATCAAACTCCCTACTAGCTGATCCAAAAGAGATCGAATACCGCCACATAAAAATATCTCACCTATGGATGAACTTGTGGTTGTCATCAATTGATGTTCCATCCTTGTTGCCATGACAACTCTTGGAGCTCCATCCTCGATGCCGTGAAGCACTACTTCTTCCTCTTCTGATTT
>VDFB02333087.1:0-28082 GCA_007258455.2 Sequoia sempervirens
TTATGCTGTAAAAACCAAATGAACAAATAATGAGCAAACACATTTAAAAGATTGACACAAATATTGTCTTGAGTGGAAACCCTCCTGGGGAATAAAACCACTCGAACTTGGCCTCACTAGCTGATTTGTCTCACTGACAATGGTGCTATCTCACTAATAGTCTTATAGTGCTATCTCACTGATAGTCTTTTGAAAACATACAAGTATGAAAGAAATGTAAATACATAGTTGATCTCTATTTCAATAATTACATACTCTGTTCTGTAATGACCTTAGAATCAGAGTCATAAATTTCAAAACTCAAAACAATATATATTGTCTTTCTAAAAGATATATTTTGTACTTTCCAAAACCTCTCATCATCATAAACACGAGCACAATAAAGCATTTTATATGTTCTTTTTTTTACAAAACCAGAATTAGGTAAAAACCTTTTGAAGAAACTGTATCAATAACTTCCATGAGAAACCAAATCTGAAACTGCCCTTGCCAGCTGCAAAAGCACATCTTCTTATACAAATCTTCAACTATAATCCATCAAAAATAATCTTGTCAAGAAAGCATTAAGAGCAAACAGTATATAACTGTCATATAATCTACAGAGCCGACAAAACATAATAATCCCACAAACAATAAACCCTTGGGTCAAATCCAGAAAATAATGACAGGGTTTTCTAATCAAAAGAAAACATTTGATATTTTAAAAAAATAAAATAAAAAATACCCTTATTCTTAACGGTAGACCCAATCGAGATTTTAACAAAGTATATACAGATCGAGCCTAAGGGATAAACAAACACTTGTTTACAACTCTTCTTCAAAACAAAAACTACCAGGAGACCCGTGGGGTTACAGTAACCAAAAATTTCTTTGTTTATATTGCTTCTTTAATTAGTTCGACACAAAAACACAACTTCTATAAACTGCTAGAACACGCGGTAGATTAAAGGAAGTATTATCTACTTCAAACTACAAAAAAACAAACTGTACAGAATGCTACCACAGTCGTTCAACAATAAAAAAAACTAGATAAGCACTAAACCTGATTACAGTTAACATAATCACCAAAAACAAAAACACAATCTAAAGCCCATTGTTTGTAAAAAATACAAAGAAGTGTAAAAAAAAGACATAGAAAGAGTACACCTTGAGTCAACTCAAAAACACCTTCACTGCCCTGTTCTTCGTTGCTAATTCTTATCTCTTCAACGATTATGCAACCAAACATTGAAACCAGCTTCGCTTATGACCAATGCCACGGTTAGGGTAACAAACCCTAACTGACAAAAATGAACCAAACACCGAGTCTCTCAAAGTTTCAAAGAAGCTTTAAATTTGACATAATGATGATTCAAGTCCAGGAATTATGATGGGAAAGGATTCCCATTAAACAAATACCTCTGACAATCCAATGATGTTAATTGTTGACTTTATAAAACATTAGCATTGCAACTCTTTTCCCACTTCATAATTATCTTTGAGAAAAAACACAATTTCCTCACAATAATCCAAACCTTATTTGGAGATGTAATATGCGGCCTTACGAAAATACAATATGCCTTTTGAACATGCTTTGGATAAACAACGAAATCATTACAAAATTGAACAAGCCTTAATGCTTCTTATATATCAACATATGATTCACAAAAATAGAGAACATTGTGAATATAACACCTGTCACCTTGAAACCTTGCCATATTTGACATTAATTCCAAACACAAATTCCAATAGGAAAACACTTAAGACTATCTCCAACTAGCCAAAACCTTATTAAAACCACTAAATGAAATGGGATGAGCTAGGTAGAATCAAAATGATGACTAAATTGACTAAAACATATAAAATCAAGATTTTGACATTTAATTGCTAAGTTAGGTGATGGAAAAATATAAATTAAAGGGTCAATATTCACTTGGGTTGATGTGTACTAGTTTTGAAAAGTTCTACAAACTAGTTTCTACATCTATTGATGAAATTTGAGTTGATTTAGGTAAGTGGTGGCCATTTGGATGGATGACAAGAAGTTCTTGTAACCCTTGGGAAAATCTTACATTGGTACATTCTCTACTCTTGATATTTTTGGGTTATATTTTTTATATTTAGTCTCAACACTATATCAAATTTTCACATATAAAAAGTAGTCAATTAGTAGAAAACATGTTCATAGATAGATGATGGGAAAAGTGAGCATAAAGAGATGGACTTATTTCACCTAATTTTGATGGAATCTTGGCATGTGATCAATAGGGTTGGTAAAGAACTTTGCTTGAGAATTATGTTAATATTTTTTGTGTGTGTATATATAATTTAGGCTTGAGAACACATACAACATACAATGTACTAAATTTTGAAATAAAATAAAAATAGGGCACTTATACTTGATAAATTTATATATATTAGCATGAATGGCTTGGAAATGGATTAAGGAAGGACTAGTTTTGATTTAGTGAAATTATGACCTAATTTAGGTTTATTTTGGGTGAATGGAAACCAACTAGAAGGACAATAGGGTGTCCAAGGTGAATGGGATGGTCAAGTGGGTGGCTAGGATGGAGGCCTTATAGACACAAGACAACTAACCATTAGTGGCACTTGAGAAGATAAAATTTATATTTCTAGAAATATCTCTATGGTCTAATGAAAATGAGATAACAATTATTGATATTCTTCAAGTATTTTTAGAGATAACATATAAAATAAATCTTTTATGATAGGATACTTTCAACAATATGGGTTAGAAGGGGAGTTTACCTCAATTATCCCCCTTGTGGGTGTTCAAACATGGGTCCACATGATAAATAGATATGATTATTTTATAGTGAAATGATTTAAATAAAGAAACTACGTCTGAATCACATTCAATCCATTTAACTCTCAAAACCTAGTCATAGGTTTCTTTGGATGTGTGCAAACAAGCAAGGGTGGGAAAAGTGTTTGGTCAAAAAATTGAGTTTTGATGTAAAATGATTTTGGAGGTTGTTAGAGGGCTAGTGAGAGGATTAATTGAATTTTTTGGGTAGATCTACACCACAAAGTCAAAAAAAATGAGAGATGCAAAATTTGTTAAATTACAAAGGCTATTACCCAAATATATGGTAGTAGATCAAGGTATTTTAAATATTGTCAACTTGATCTTAGGGGTGCTCTGCAACTCTAGAGAAGGTTAATGGTTTGTATGAGCTAAAGATTAGCTCTATACCCAAGACCAGTTGTAAAAAAAATGAAAACCTTCTACAAGAGGGTATGCAAGAATATGAGCTTTCTTGATATTAAGACCTATCAAAATGATGATGAGGTTGATGAGCACACGATTATACTGAGAGGGGGGGGTGAATCAGTATAATATAACTTTTAAAAAAATTAAACTTAATTGATCACAATAACAACCATGTAAGAATATAACAATTAAGAACAAGATAACACCAAGATTTACGTGGAAACCCTTACGGGAGAAAACCATGAAATAAAATAATGATCTTATATATTTATATCAATTACAATGATTGTAGGACCAACCTACTAGAGGCACCAACCCCCAACTAATTTTTGTAGGCACCAACCTACTTGAAGCACCAACTCCCAATTGATTTTTGTAGGCACCAAACTACAAGAAGCACCAACTCCCTTTTGCAAGGCACCAACCTTGGCTAATTGAAAAACTAAAATCAATATGAGATCTTCACAATAGATATGCTTTTTGCTTCAATTTAATTCCTCCATTGTGATGTATGTTTCTTCTTTAAAGCTCACAAAAATGATATACACTTCTAATTTTCCTTTTACATAGTCATCCTCTCACTTCATATCTTGAAAATATGAATTAAATCTTATATATATGTTGATCAAAGATTGCAACCTTTGTGAAAGATCACACCATTTCATATTTTAATTAATTTATTTTTATGAATCTGAAGTTGCATCTTTTGAAATTGGATCGCACCACTCCATAAGTGAAGCACTTCTTTTCATTAGTGAAATGTACTTCTTGAAAATCTGATTTTCTTCATAAATTAATTCTTGTTTTTATACCTTAATCACATTCTTTAATTAATGTGACTTTAATGAACTTTTTTTTACTGAAATCACATCTTGTCATAAGTAAATTGTATCCTTTCATAAACTACAGATTACCATTTTCCAATATTTTTTTAGCATTCATTAATGAACAACAATTTGAAACAGATATCGAGATTACCATTTGCCAATATTTATTAGCATTCTTTAATGAACAGTGATTTGAAAAAGATATTGATACTTTATTTTATTCTTCTCTTTCACATCAACGTTGATGTCTTAAATGCCTTATTAGAATTTTAGAATCAATGTCCTTAACATTTCAGAATTGATGTTAATTCTTCTTTTAGATTCGCATACTTGTATATCTATTCATTATCTTATCGTCTTCAACATTCTGATTCATAATCTTCACTCGCTGATGTTGCCTCTTCATTCAAACTCAATGAATCTGATCCAAAATACATACTTATATATTTCTTCTCATATCTGATCAACCTCATATATGATGCTTATGTAAATAACCAAAACATCTTCAATTTAATATTCTTATCTTTATGAGTAGCGATCAGCCCAATATATAAGTTTCAATGTGATCTTCTTGAATCTTACATGATGTAGAAGAAGGTAATCCATACCTTTACCTTTCAAATATGTTATCTTAAGTTATTCTAATATTCCCACTTTTCCTTGACATCAATGACAATATCCAACAATCTCCTCATTCTTCCTTTGACATTAATGATAAAAAACTTCATCTTTGTATCTTTGACATCAATGACAATATTTCCAATAGAGGTATGAAGTATATTACAATGTGTACAATGACCTTGCTTATATAGGAAATGTGAGGAATAAGATTAAACATGATTGTGACATGTGTCTTAATCCTATGACATTTAAAAACTAGAAACCTAACTACCTAGGAATCAAGCACTACAAGCTAGATAGGATAAGTTCTAGAAAATCCAACTAAGACTTCTAGAAATAATATTATATCCTAAGTAAACTTAACATGTGAAAAATTCCTCCTCTAGGTCCCTATCAAGGTAAATTACTAGGTACAAGACATATATTCACACCAACACCCCCCTTAAGTGTAACTTCAGAGGAATATTATGATGCAAACGATGCAAAGATGGGTCCTAGCTACAAGGACATTTTAGGTACCCATGTACAAATGCAAATGCAATCTCTCACAAACAAAAAAAAGGAGAAAATTCAATGGAATAAAACTCCTCCCAAAAGAGAGAAAAGAAAAAATTAAGTGATGGAGGATGGAGGACTCCATGGTACCCCCCAAGTACACCATCCATCACATAGATATATTACAATCAATAGCCCCCCCCATAAGATGGAAATAGAGAGACTATGTAGCCCCCCCACAATCTGTAATCTCCAGAAAAAATGGTAAGTACTTGAAGACAAAACATGATCCAATGTCAAAAAACAACTTGTCTCCCTTTTGGAAGAAACAAAACCAAGTAAAAATGTAGGAATTCTTCCCGTTTTGGATAGGAATTGAAATAAATAAGCATGAAGATGTATGATGATGATGTCTCTAAAAACTGATCATGTGTCTCCTTGTCCATTGAAAATGAAGATGCCATAATCAAATTAGGTACATGCCCAATCAATGAAGAAGGCGACAAACCAGGACTATGCAAAAATTGATGTTAAACAAGATCCAAAGACAACAATGGTTTGACAATAGTGGTTCAATCATTGTTATCAAAGAGGAGAGATAACCCATTAAAAGTGTCCTCCAAATCTGAAATGTGAGACTCCACAAGCAAGGATGCAATGTTTGTTAAATAGGAATCCCAATCAAGAAGACAATGAGATACCTATTGCAATGAATCATTGGAATTTCTCAATGAATCATCAATAGCAGATGTATAGTCCTAGTGAACATGAATGATGGGAGCCTCAATCAATGGCTTTGTACAAGGAATCACTGAAGGTGAAGGTACAACAACTATCTCTAATAGAGAAGAAGGAGAATCTAAAGAACCCTTGTCATCCTCATCTAAAGATTCAAAGTATTCCAAATCTTCAAACTCTCGCATAGTACCATGATCATAGCGTATCCTATCTAAAAAATGAAGAAGCACATGACATTCTAAAACATGATCATTTGGGAATGGTGGAGTATCAATATCTCCATATATCTCCCAAATTGTAGTTGAAAGAGTATGAGAACAGTCAAAATCGTCATTAGCTTTCAAAATGTCATCATCAGCATGCATTGTAATGACTCCTAAGACATCATACCTTTTGCAATTCTAAGAAATTTTTTGTATACTTGTACCTAGAGGGGGAAAAATATCATACAAATGTGGCAACAAAGGAAGCTCATAGAGATGTTTTATGATGCAATCTCTCCATTGTTTATAGTTTCCCCTTTTCAACATAATCAGAGAAGGATGACATGAAAACCCCATAATGAACTATGATAGATCTCCAAAATTACAAAGACATTAACCTTCAACAATAATCAAAAACCACCAAACATGATGTATATTGCATATGAAGCCTTCCCAAACTGACAAAACCTCTCCAGGAGTCACGATTTCCAAGTAATCAATCACAATGCCAAATGTGGAAAATACTGAATAAATAATACCTAGGGCTGAATCTAGAAAAGGTGTATGGGCACAATAATAGAGCTCCTTAATACCTTTCTAATGTCGCAAAAACCATGAAAAATGGAGACATAGGCAAAACATTATGAGCTTGAAGGTACAAACGGGAGATTTGAGTTTATGCTATAATAAATGTTTTCAAATAGCAAAATACTGAGAAAAAAATTTCATCACTGTGACATTGACGAAACCAACTTTCCAACGATATCTTGTTTGCAAAAATCACCTCCTGGATCAAAAGTTATCTTAATTTGAAAAAACCCCTATGTCCTTAGTGCTCGATGCAAAAAAGAAAAGTGTTGCCACACTGGGTAGTGGCAGGGTGGTTGTTGAATGGCAATAGGGCGGCACCGCTCCCCAAGGCGAAGCCCCCAGTCATTGATAAAATTGCTTGATGTAACTACGAGCTTTGTCGGATGGGACTTGATATGTGATGGAAAAAAAAGGTGTCGATGAGAGTTTTGACCCGATAGAAAGTACACAAGAGCTGGTGAATAGATGCCGACAAAACCTTCCAAAGGAACTGACACAATAATATCGGTGTACAAATAGAATCCACACCTGAAGATAGAGTATGGGGTGACAAATTAATGTCATCAAATCACAAATGAATGCTGCAAAAATTTAAAACCAATCCACAGAATAATAAATTTCCCTCAAATAAAATATTAAAGCTAGACTTTATTAAAAAAAATGCTTGAAATAAAAAATAAAAAATAAATAAACCTACAAATATAATAATGTAGAAATTATTTTTAAAATATTTTTTTCTATGAATCATACCTATACCCAGGGGGTTGTACGACCTACTCGAGTAAAAAAATTGCCTCAAAAGCACTTGACACCAAATATAAGAGTATTTTATATCAAACTTTGTCTCTCAGTCCTTCTAAAGATGATGATGAGGTCAATTTGGTCTGAAAATGCACCATAAGCTCTACCACCTCTAGATCTTGTAATTCTTCAAACCCTTATAACTTTGGCAAAAAATATCAGATGTAGGCAAAAAAAAAGCCAATCTTGACATTCTTAACCACCCTAAACTCAAATTTGAGCCTAGATTTCCTCGAACATGAGCCAAAAATGACTTGCAATGAAGACCTACACAAAGAAACCCTCCAAATCATGTATTTTTTTTCAAGTTTTTTGATTCCTAGGTTCACCATATGATACAAGGGAAGAGCATACTCAACTTTACTAAAAATAACCTAGATTTCTCACTAGCAATAGCTCAACCCTCAAATATGAGAAGGGTTTTGCAAGGCTTGGCCCTAATACCATGTGAGAGCTAAAGATTAGCTCTATACCCAAGACCACCTGCAAAAACAATGAAAATCTTCTACAAGAGGGTATACAAGAATATGAGCTTGCTTGATATTAAGACCTATCAAAATGATGATGAGGTTTGAAGTATATTGCAATGTGTACAATGACCTTACTTATATAGGAAAGGTGAGGAATAGGATTAAACATGATTGTGACATGTGTCTTAATCTTATGACATGTGACAACTAACAACCTAACTACCTAGGAATCAAGCATTACAAGCTAGATAAGTTATAGAAAATCCAACTAAGACTTCTAGAAAGAATCTTATATCCTAATTAAACTTAACATGTGAATAAGTCCCCTAAGTCCATAGCAAGATAAATTACTAGGTACAAGACATATATTGACACCAAAATGGTTGTCCTCCATTAAGGCTTTGGTGTGCTCTCTCCTTCAAGTTCTCTCTTTGTGTTCTTGGTTTCATTCCTCATGCATATGTTTGATTTGGCATTTTTAGTCATTTTAGTGAATTTTGAATTAGTTTCCTGCTCTATAATTCAAAAATTTTCCTTCCAAAACTCTGTCCTTTATTGAATCCTTGTAGTAGGTTCCTAGTTGTATGCAAGGTTTTATAAAGGGTGGAGACAAGGCACTGGGTGAGCCCCCTGATGACCCGAAAGGGGCAAGTGGCAGTAATAAGAACATTAATGGTAATGTTTGATCTTTTTGAGATATTTTTGTAAAGGTCCGCGGTGAAAGCGTTTTGGCATCTACAAGGTTTGAAATTGTGGTGAATGGTGAAACCTATGGAGATCGTCCAACATGAGGAAAAGGTAAGTGTCCTTTGGAAATCCCTAGGAAAATTGTCATCATTCCAAATTTTGATATGGTTGCTCCCATGGACAAGGAAGAAAAGAGATTAAAAAATGTTGCTATCTTTCTTGCTACTTTTGATTGTAATAAGATTCTTGCTAGAAAATTTATGGATGAATGGCTTAATATTGTCTAGAATAAAAAATTAGGGCTTCAAATCTCATTTTGTATAATTATTCAAAGGGGGTTGTCTCTGGCTTTTTTAAATCACTCTATGCAGGAAAAAGCTATCTTGAAGGAATTCTAGAATATAGGCAATTCATGTTTCGTGTTATTACTTGGTCTCCAAAATTTTTGAATGAGATAGTGTTAGTTGTCTCCTACCCCAGATGGGCCACTATAAAAATTGTTCCTCCCTAATTGTGGGAATTTCTACCACAATTACTTTTTGGGTAAGTACAAGAAGTTGAGTCCACTTCTGGTGGAAGTGTCATTTTTCAGCTTTAAAATAGGTACCCATTCATTTTTTAGAATAGGTACCCATTTTAAAGTGGGTACTCATTCCAAAAGGTTTGAAAATCACAATCCATGTATCTCATTTGGATTTAGGCTTAGAAAATGCATGGTAACCCAACCCTTAGCCTTGGACTTACAAGTATAAGGTTATGACAATATCAAGAGAAAATTTTGACTATGTCAATATGGCTAACGAGGTTTTTTCAGAACTATTTTGATGAAATTGAAACCCATTTTAGATGAGATTGTGTAGATTCTAAATATGCAATTTTTTTTTATCTAATTGGATTATTTTTTCTATTTTTTAAATAATTTTTTATGAAATTTGTTCACAAACCTAAAATATCACGTTTTTTATTATTTTAATACTTTTTATTAAAATATTTTTTGAAAAATAAATTGTATGTGAACAATATTCATATAATTATTTTCAATTTAAAAAAAATAAAAATAAAAAATGATAAGTTTAGGTCATCTTATGTGACGTACACATGAGATTTTTAGAACAACAGTTATGACCAATAGAAAATTAACAAAAAAAATGTATTGAAAAAAATTACAAAAAAATATCATGAACATTCTTTAATGTGTTAGAGATCATTTCCCAAAAGGATTTAGAAAAATATAATTATTTAGGTCAAAATATGGATGACATACATGTGCAAGGTGTGTGATCAAAAATAATATGCGTAAATGAATTGAAATAAAATACTATTTAAGCACACCGATAAGACATTGTATCAAAACAGAACGAAAGAAGTAAGTAAATGCAAACTCAGTATTCTGCTTCGATTGTCGTCCTATCGTTCTCTATCTTTAGTGTTTTTGTCGATTCCAGCTTTTGTTCTCAGATTGTAGGCTAGGCTCAACAAACTGTCTTTCTAAAGAACGAGATTCAAAGATGATGCATGATGCAAGATTTAAGCTATGATATGGAATAAGACTAATATGCTTGAAATAACCATGATGCTATGATAAATGAATACTAAATGAATTAAATGCATGAACTCTAATTAATTGCCTATTATCAATGCTTGGATTCACACAGGTATTTATAGAGTTTTTCGAATGATTTTGATTGGCTGTCTTGATTAACGGTTGTGATAATTCCTGGCAGATCGAATGGCTGAAGAAGGATGAAATTGAAGAGAAAATAGAAGAAACCTAAAAACAAGATTTTTCTATTTTTATGAAAGAGGAAAAGATAAGAAGATAAGAAATCATCTTTCTTTAAAAGAATAAAAGAAAGATTTAAAAGTTGATAAATAATGAATTAAAAATTCAATTATTTATTTGTGGATGACATTCAGCTTTTCTTAATTAAATGAAATATTTAATTAAGCTTTTAAAGCAGAAGAAAGTTTGTGATAAGAATAAAGCTTTAATTAGGGTTTTTGAAGAAAGCAGAAGATCTCATATTTAAATAAAATATTTAATTATGATATGAGAAGAAAACAGAAGATAATAAAATATCTAGTTGTGTTTTTAGAAAGAAAGCATAAGATCTTTAATTAAATAAGATTTATTTAATTAAATCACTTTTTTTGAATATTAATTAAATGAAACATTTAATTAATTAGAAGAAGAAATTAAAATAGAAGAAAGAGAAATATTTAAACTTAATTAAATCAAAAGATTTAATTTAAATTCAAACAATGATAATTAATTTAAATAAATAAAATGTATTTATTTAATTAATTAAGTGGACATATGAAAAATAATTAAATAAAATAAATTTTATTTAATTACGAAAGAAGAATAAGATAAATGAACAATATAATTAAATTAATTAAATTTAATCATATGTAGAGGACTTTAGAAAACTAATTAAATAATAAATATTTAATTAATTGCCAGGATTATAGACATGACCATTTTTATGCATATAGATTTTGCCCCTCTTTGAAGTGATGTGTGAAACGCATTGCTTCAAAGAAAATAAATTTTTTTTTGCCCCTGATATGTTTCTGATTTTTGATGTCGATGATGCCCCCTCGGGAGGTAAATCACAGAAGAAGAGGTTGATAGTGATAGGGGAACAGTGATTTAGCTCCCGATAGATGCTGATTATGAAGGCCCAATGAAAAATAATATGCCATTAATTCCCACCCGAAAAGACCTTTATAAGGTAAAAGGGGTAAAATGAAGTGTCATTTTCACCCTGTTGCTACAGTAAAAAGTGAGCTATGATAGTGACTTGGTGAGATGGAGATCCCAGTGCACAGGCATAGATTCGAGAGAGCGCACCGATATCAGAGACCAGCTGCGTATGAACCACCGGTGAGTGATTCCAACAGTTTATGTTGTCAAATTTTGCATTTTAGATCGCGTTTTGAATTGTGTTAAATTGGACTTTATTTTTTTCGCACATTTTAGCGCATATAGGAAAAGTTTTAGCGCATTTCTACAAATCTTTTAGCGCATATAGAAAATTCCGTAGCGCATATAGGAATAGGGTAAAAATTGATCCTTTAGTGCATCCGATAGATAGAGTTGCGCATCTAGGGCAAAATCGGCTAGATTGATTCCGTAGCGCATCTAGGGGACATAATTGCGCATATAGGAATAGGGTCCAAAATTGATAGAGTTGCGCATATGGGAGTTAGAGTGGCGCATCCACGGGATAGAATAGCGCATTTGGAGTTTTAGCACATCGAGGAAACAGTTTAGCGCATATGAGAAAAACTTTAGCGCATCTGGGTTTTAGCGCATATGGGCAACAGAATTGCGCATTTAGGAAATTTTGCATAGAACGCCTGTTTGATGAAAAATGATGATTTAAATTGCTTCCTTAGTCAATAGATAGATGAATTGTAATACCATCATGTAGATATGATAGAAAATCTGATAGAGAACTGATAACTTTGCTTCCACAAATAGAAAACAAAGAGTAGATAGCTGATAACCTTGTGACGAACAACAAAGAGTAAAATGATTGATTGACTTTGTGGTTGATAACTTTGCTTCTCGCGATTGAAAAACAAAGAGTAGATGTTTGACAAATTTGCTTTCTGCGATAGAAACCAAATAGTAAAATGAGGATATAATTTTGCATTCATGATTGATGTACAAATAGGAAATGATTCGTGTGTTGATAAATTTGCTTTCCTGAAAAGAAAAACAAATAGTAAATGATGATAGAGTAGATTGATTTGACATGCAAATAGATAGATGTAGCACTTGATATGGGTCATTGATTGGATTTGCTTGATTGTGTTGATATGGGTCATAGATATGTTTTGTTGGCTAGATAGATCAAATGATATGAGTCTGATTTGATGTGGATTTGTGATGATCAAACAAAATAGGAGGCTTTTAAAAGCCTCCAGATTAGAGAGCGGTTCCCACTATGTTGGGAGCGGATAGGAGAGCTGACCCCTGCCAAGTTACAATTGATATCAGATTGTGGACTAGGACAATTGTTGGCCATGCCGTGAGGTATTCGGGCCAATAGGGGGTTATTGACCGCTCTGGCAGAGAGATGGCATTCAGAGCATAACACCTTTCACCTACCGACGGGTGAGATGAGTGTGACACCCGAGGATGTATACAGGATTCTTGGGATCCTGGTTGTTGGTGCCCTTGTGGTTTATGACCACAAGGAGATTGGTAGTACCGCGGCGCTACAGCGGATTTGTGGCGATCCGAGCATATATGGTTATTGGATAGACTGGGAGGATTTTAGCAGGTATCCCGCTCTAGTTGTTGTGTTGGCTGCATTTGTCAGAGGCTTCCTTGGACCGGACCATCGGTCGAAGGGATTCGCAGTTGGTTGGGGGAGGATGCTGGAGTGGATGATTACACAGCCACGAAGGTTTGCCTGGGGGAGTTGTGTATTGGCCCACCTGTACCACGATCTCCATCAGATTGTATACAAAGGATCTACGAGTTTGGCGAGTGGAGTGACGTTGCTACAGATCTGGGCGTGGGAGCACATTGCAGTCACGAGACCACTTTGCACGAGAGATAGGCCAGCAAGGAGGCCGTATGTATATGCATATTCTGGTGCAGTTGTCTAGTAGAGGCTGGGCAAGGTAGAGTATTGGCGGCGGGTTTTGGATGATATTGATGTAGTGGTATGGAGACCGTACACAGATTGTGAGGCATGGGCGACAGATCATTTAGAGATGCCTTTTATCTGCAGACCACGATATCTGATAGGGCAGACGCCCTTTATTATTGAGAGATTTTTGGCATTACGGGTCCTTAGATAGTTTGGATTCACACAGGGGATGCCCCAGGGCATTGCTCATTATGGGCGGTGCAAGGGGGATCCAGGATGGGGACCGTGCATTGGATACCAGGAAACTTATACAGAGTATTCCACCTTACAGCCCAAGGTATGGACCGACAGGCCAGAGGTACAGGATGCAGGGATGACGGATGATTACGCACAGTATTTTCATACGCATCCATTTCCACAGTTTACAGTGCCAGATGAGCCTCGGGCGATTGGGGTAGCACCACAGCCAGGAGCAGGGATACAGGGGGATGTGGCCAGTGGGGAGCAGGCTATGGGTGGAGGAGAGGAGGAGGAGGGAGAGGAGAGTGAGGAGGACAGCTCGGATGATGGGGATGATGGGGGGGAATGATGGAGATGAGGAGAGACAGTAGAGGTTGGACAGCCTAGGCAGAGCACAGATTCTTCGACGAGCTAGATCTGGTGGCAGACCTCGGACCATGATTCGGGTGTCATCCTCTTCCCAGCAGGCACAGATAGATGCATTGCAGGGTCAGGTTCAGACATTTCAGGGATAGCAGGCACAGTTACAGAGCCAGCTAGCTCAGGCTCAGAGTATGATAGTGCAGTTACAGGCACAGCTTGCACAAGCCCAGACACAGGTTCAGGCTCAGGCACAGGCACAGGTACAGGTTCAGATGCCTGCCCCTGATTCTCAGGTGGCACAGTTGGTAGCAGAGAGGGATACCCTTAGATGGCGAGCACTGGAGGCCGAGGGTGTGTCCCAGAGGCTTATGGGTACCATAGAGAGTACCTCATTACGAGAGGCCATTGCAGAGGGATTTGAGGCAGCCAGAAAGGCCGAGTATTATAGAGTTCGATATGAGGAGCTATGCCCTCCTGAGCGGCGAGAGCCTTATCCCCAGTCACATAGCAAGACCAGGACCCGATCACGGACATCGACACATGGCAGAGAGGTTACAGGGCCTCGATAGGATCCTGATGCAGGTACAAGTGGCAGGCTGCCTCCTTCCGGACCAGCTCCTTCAGGGGCATCCACCAGCTAGTGATTTTAGGACTGATTTATTATGTACATTGAGTTTTGATCATGTCTTATGTATTATGTTTTGAACCCTTTAGCTTCATTGGACATTTGATACTTGTATTATTTTGATGAGCGATGATATGCAGCGGCGATGGTTTTGAGGATGATATGTTTATGCATTTGTGATGTGATATGGATGTTACTTTTATGCATGTATGATATGAGATGGATTTTGATATGTTTTTATTATTTTTACGGACTAATCTTATGATGCAGGATGATTTAATGATGTGATGTAAATGGACGATCTATGATGTAGGTGCAATGATTTGTAATGATGTATATATGAATTTGTTGATTTGTGAATTTTTCAATGTATGAAATGCATCGTGAAATGATAGATAATGAATGTGATATGAATAATGATAGTGGTGGAAAGATAAATGATATGTTGTGAAATGTTTATGGAATGAAAATGGTAATGTGATGATAATGAAATGATATGAGATTATAATGATAAAATGATTAAATGATAAATTGAGAATGGTAATGATAACAATAATGGTAAATGATAGTGATGGAATGATAAAGCTAATGATGAAAATGATAAAGATAATGATGAAAATGAATGAAATGATAACGAAAAATGATGAGGATAATGGTAAAATGAAAATGATAAGGATAAAGTGATAATGATATATGAGAATGATGATGATAATAATAAAATGAAAATGATAATGATAAAATGATAATGAGGATGATGAAATGATAATGAAATGATAAATGATAAATGATAAAATGAATGATAACTGATAGAATGAAAATGATAAGGATAAAATGATAATGATATATGAGAAAATGAAAATGGTAATGAATGAGATGAATGGAAAATGGGAATGATAATGATAACAATAAAGGAGAAATGATAGATGATAAAAATGATAATGATAAAGGGTAAATGATGATGATAAAAATGAATGAATGAGAAATGAGAATGATAATGAATGATAATGAATGATGAAATATAAATGATAAAATGATAATGAAGGATAAATGATGAGGATGAAAAGAGAATAAATGAGATGTCCAAATGTCATCCACAAAGAGTTCAAAACTACATGACAACCGTTAATGCCTTCATTCAGCCTTTCAAAACACTGATGTGAATCCAATGTGCAGATATGTGCAATGATCTAACAAATATGCAACTAAATGAAACTAACCAGTTTGTTGAGCTTGTTATAAGCCTTCTTGAATCATCATAGAAAGTTTTAAAATGTTGGAAGTATGTACAAGCATCAGAGGGGAAATTAGCGCCAATGATGACCAGAGTACAACTTTCATGATTTTTGATATAGCAAGTGAACACAAGCATCGAGGTATAATTGAACCGAGATGACCTGAGTATTTCTTGCATAAACAGACAGAGATTAACCACCCTTCTGATGCAAATGTGGAACTGTCATCGATGATATTGCTTTAGTCATCACGTCATGTGACATATTTGCATCAGATTGACCGTTAATCTCAAGACAGCAGACAAAGAAAAATCATTCTCGTTCCCTGCCACTCTAGTTCAGTACATCATTGAGTGTGCTCCAGAGTAATGATATCGAAAATCAAACAATTTTTGGGAAAACATGTAATATTGTTATTTCATACATTATTCAGATTTTTGGATCATCCAAGAGACAATGATATGGTATCTGCTGAAAAGTGTTTCATGGGAAGGCTTGATGATCAAATAATGTTTCGCATGAGTTGATTGTTGGCATGATCGGATCCTATGTTATAGTCTAGCTGTTTTAGCATGCTCTGAAAGTTAAGTGCCCCCAGTTGAGTTTTTGCCCCGTTTATTGACACAACTTGTGGAAAGGAATATGTACAATAGTCAAGCCATGGTAAGACGTTTTATCACTCTAGGAAAAATGACGGCAGCATGATGCGATTATAATCCTAAGATGCTAAAAAGGATGCGGAAAGAAAAAAAACCAAAGTGCAAAACAGAAACTAATAGATGGAGAGGTACAGATAGCGTCTGTTTGCCAGATTTTCACTTTCTGTATTTATTGCATTTTTCTAATTTCTTTTTGATTTCTTTTTGTATTTTTCAGTCAATAGACTGCCTGTTTGCCAGGTTTTCACCCTATCAC
Source organism: Sequoia sempervirens (assembly GCA_007258455.2). Lineage (NCBI taxonomy): Eukaryota > Viridiplantae > Streptophyta > Pinopsida > Cupressales > Cupressaceae > Sequoia > Sequoia sempervirens. The sequence goes on from VDFB02333087.1 coordinate 16,636, forward strand.
ATTTTTTTTTATTTTTTTATTTTTTTATTTTTATTTTTTGTATTTTTCGCTGTTTTTGAATTTTTTTCAGGACTTTTTCTGCTGTTTTTGTATTTTTTCAGGACTTTTTCTAACTTAAACATAATATTTCTTAAGATGCATACTATTGATGGGTTCATCAAACAGGTCTCCTTCTGGTGTTGATAACTTGTATGCTCCCGAACCATAGACTGCAATAACCACGTAAGGGCCTAGCCAATTTGGTTCAAGATTTCCTTTCTTTTCCCTATCTTGTTGATTTCATGGATTTTCTTTCAAGACTAGATCCCCTTCCTGAAAGGTACGTGGCTTTACTCTGTGATTATAGCTGCGAGACATCATCTGTTGGTATGTTTTCAAATGGTCAGCTGCTCTCTGTCTCTTTTCATCTAAGAGTTCTAACTCTTGTAGGCGGGAGACTCTGTATTCATCATCTGTTATGAGACCTTTCAGTGATACTCTTAGTGAAGGTATTTCAACCTCTAAAGGTAATATGGCTTCTGCTCCATAGACAAGGGAAAAAGGCATTGCTCCTATTGGCGTTCAGACACTAGTTCTGTAAGCCCACAAGGCAGGATTGAGTTGAACATGCCAATCTTTCCCTGAATCATTTACTGTCTTCTTCAAAATATTTAGTATAGTCTTGTTTGAGGCTTCTGCTTGACCATTCCCTTGTGGATAGTAAGGTGTTGAATATCTGTGCTGAATATGGAATCTTTCACAAAGTTCATCAACATCCTGATTCTTGAAAGGTCGACCATTATCTGTAATAATGGCATTAGGAATACCATATCGACAAATAATGTAGTTGAGTATGAAGGATGAAATCTGTTTTCCAGTGACTCTAGAGAGAGGTACTACCTCAATCCACTTAGTGAAATATTTTGTCGCCGTGATGATGGACTTATGCCCATTTGAGGATGAAGGATGAATTTTCCCTACTAGATCTAACCCCCATTGAGAGAATGGCCAGGTTGGTGTGAATGAGTGAAGTTCTTGTGCAGGAGCATGAATAAGATTCCCATGAATCTGACATTTTGAGCATGTTTTAACAAAAGTGAATGATTACCTCTCTATTGTAGGCCAGTAGTAACCCATTCTAATCAATTTCTTAGATAAGGTTAGTCCACTCGAATGAGTACCACAAATGCCCCCATGAACTTCTTGTAAAGCTTTATCGGATTCATCACGTTCAAGACATCGAAGTAAAGTACCATCAAGACCACGACGATAAAGGGTATCAGCGATAAGGGTATCTCGAGAGGATTGTCGGATAAAGTTACGTTTTTGGTTGTGGGATAAGTCAGGCGGTAAAGTGTCATCTTTTAGGTAGGCATAAATCTTACCATACCAGGGTGAATCGGACCCTACCAGGTGGCAGATGATTTGGCTTTCGGGTGTGTCATAGGCAGGTGTAACTAATTGTTCCACTAGAAATTCATAGCGAGTCTATTTTTCTGGGAGTTGTATCAATGAGGCGATCATAGCCATAGCGTCAGCCGCTTTGTTGTCAATCCTTGGAATTTGTGTGAACTGAATGTCCACAAAGTACTTTTTGAAGTCATCAATCATCTTCTTGTATGGCAACAACTTGTCATCTTTAGTCTGATAATCATCATTGATTTGATTAATAACTAGTTGTGAGTCACCATAAACTTGTAACTCGGTAATCCTCCAGTCCAATGCTGTCTTTAGTCCAGTGATGAGTGCTTCATATTCGGCTATGTTATTGGTGCATGGAAACATTAGCCTATATGACCAAGGAATAGTATGTCCTTGAGGGGTGACAAAGAGAATGCCTGCCCCCGATCCATGTTGAGTAAAAGAACCGTCAAAGTATAAGGACCATAGCTGCTTAGAGTCTGCCGTGAAAACATCAGCATCTGGAAATTCAATGTGTAAGGGGTGCTCTATTTGTAGAGGAGCATCTGCTAGTTGATCAGCAATAAATTTTCCCTTGATTGCTTTGCGATCAACATAGTGGATGTCAAACTCACTCAAAATCATGACCCATTTTGCTAACCTTCCTGTTAGTGATGCTTTACTTAGTAGATACTTGAGCGGATCAATTTTTGAAATAAGATTGATTGTATGAGAGAGCATGTAATATCAAAAATTCTGTGAAGCGAAGACTACTGCTAAACAAGCCTTCTCAATGAAAGTGTAGTTAAGTTCATGACTTGTTAGTGTTCTGCTGGTGTAATAGATTGCAAGTTCTTTCCCTTCATGGTCTTCTTGTGCTAATAATGCCCCCAAGGATGTCTCAGTTGCAGCAATATACAGGATCAATGGTTTGTCTGGATTTGGTGATATGAGCATTGGTGGATTCATCAGGTACTGCTTGATTTGTTGAAATGCCATTTCACATTTGTCATCCCATCTGAAAGGAATATTCTTATGCAGGAGATGTGTGAATGGTAGACTTTTGTCAGCCAATTGCGCAATGAATCTTCTGATGGATTGAAGTCGCCCTTGTAATGATCTCAATTGACTGATGTTCTTTGGGGGAGGCATCTCCATGATCGCCTGAACTTTAGCAGGATCTACTTCAATTCCCTTTTTTGAAACAATATATCCTAAAAGTTTTCCAGATGTGACCCCAAAAACACATTTCTTAGGATTTAGGCGAACTTTGAATTTTTCTAATCTGGTAAATATTTTTGACAGTATTTCCAGGTGTCCTTCTCTGGTGTATGATTTTTCCAATATGTCATCTACATAATCTTCCATGAATGTGTGCATCATGTCATGGAAGATCGTAGTCATAGCTCTTTGATAAGTAGCCCCAACATTCTTCGCCGAAAGGCATGAAATTCCAACAGTATGTTCCCCACGGACAAGTGAAAGCTGTTTTCTCTTGGTCTTCCGATGCAATCTTGATTTGGTTGTAACTAGAGAAACCATCCATTAATGAATACATAGCATGGCCAGCTGTCAAATCAACTATAGTGTCGATGCTTGGAAGCAGAAAGTCATCCTTTGGGCAAGCTTTGTTAAGATCTCTGAAGTCAGTGTATATTCTAATGTGTTTATCTGGCTTTGCTACTGGTACAATATTGGAGATCCATTCTGCATAGGCAATTGATCTTATAAAGCCTGCATCGAGGAGCTTCTTAAGTTCTTCCTTAACCAGTAGTGCTACATGAGGATTCATCTTTCTGAGTTTTTGTTTTACTGGTTTAGCTCCCGGTTTGATAGAAAAATGATGCATTATGAGATTAGGGTCAAGACCTGGCATGTCTGCATATGACCAAGCAAAATTAACTTGATTTTCTTTGAGAAAATCCATGAACTCTGGGATTTCTTTATCTGTCATTGATTCAGCTAGCTATAGAATCCTTGGATTATCTGTAGTTGCAATATTGATTTCCTTTGTAGGCTCGATCAAGATGGGCGATCGCTCATGATAGTGCTCTGGGAGAGTGTCAAGAGTCTCATCAGCTGGTGCCTTAAAAAGGTTTTCACCATCTGATACGCTCTTTATTTTATCTTTTGTTTGATCTAGTACTGCCAGATTCTGGTTTTCACCACTAGATCGTTTTTCTTTATTTTCATTTTTGCAGCTAGGAGACTTGACACTCTCCTGATTAAAGACTTCATACTGAAAATTGCTAGTGGAACAATCATTTACATCATCTGCGGAAAGAAAGTTTATGATAGCTTCGCCATTTGAAAAAATAGGTATATCAATAGGTTCGGTTAGATCCCAGTCAATGAGATCAGGATGGATTAAAGGTAACAAGTCATTTGGTCGTGTGAAATCAGCGATGGTTAGGGTCAAGACAGAGTTATCAGTAGGATCCGAGGTATGAGGTAGGTCAATGATGATACTATTCCCCTGATAGTCTTGTTCGTTAAAATCCGACTCAGTATCACTAGAGTCATAGTTGCGTTGTGGTTCAGATTCTTGTGGTCAGGACCCTGAACCTTCTCCTTTGATTAAAGTGGGTGTATACTTGTGTATGACATCTACCTCTTTGTCTCTCCAAAATTCATCATCGTGGATGGTATCCCATTCATATTCAACAGAATCTGTATCAGAGTTATTTTCTATGAACTTCAGGATTGATGCCAAACATGCCTATTTCTTATCAGAACCTTCTTGTAGTGTAAAAACATTACCCTATGATTGGTTGGATGGGGTAGCGTCATAGCCTAGTCCAGTTTTATCATATGCAGCAAGCCCTGGAAGATGGATAGGCTCAAATACGCCTTCTTTTCTTTTTCCAAGAGGACCCTTGTCATATCCCATCTTTTGCATGATGGAATATCCTTTCCCATATCTATCAGTTGGTAAGGTGACATTTAGAACTGTTTCATCTTCATCCTTATAAAGCCAATTCAGAATTGTTGTATCTTCAAGATCCCCCATAGGGAATTTCTCTTTGATAAATTGTCCATTGAACTTGGTAGTTGGTTCTGCTTGTAGTGGTACTGATGTTGATGCTACTGATATCTATTGTGTAATAGAAAGTTGTCCATGTGATCGAGGTGATGTAGGTAGATTAGCAAGACAAAGAGAATATTCCCCAACTCCACTTTCCTTAAATTGCAATTTCTTGTCAAAGCTTCTGGCTAATTGACTGATGTGTGGATCATTCTTAGGAGAAGTATTAGCAAGTTCTTCTCGATTGTTTGGAACCAAAGTATCCTGATGAGCTTTGACGTTGGCACAAGTTTGGGTGTTTGAATTATCAGCTGGTATAGTGATTTCCTGTCCGTCATATGGAAACTTAAGACATTGATGGTAAGTGGACGACACAGCTTGCATTTCGTGAATCCAAGGACGACCCAACAAGATATTGTATGCAAGATCCCGGTCTAGAACTTGACAAAAGATATTTTTGATAACAGGTCCCACTCTGATTGGTAGCATGATTAGACCTTTAGACGTTCTTTCTTCATCATCATAGGATTTGATGGTAATCTTCCTTCTAGGATCAATGGAATCTTCTGCAAATCCTAATGCTTCAACCACCTTCAAGGTACATATATTTAAACCAGCCCCTCCATCTATTAGGACACGTTTAACACGAAACTTATGGATCATGACCTCTAAGTATAATGAAGAATTATGGGGATGAGTCATGGAAACATCATCTTTGTCAGAGAATGAAAGACATGTGGGTGAGGACAAATGTCCTACCATGGCTTGAAATCGGTTCACATCCAAATCCGTGGATACAATTGTTTCAAAAAGGGCTTTGTCTAAAATTTCCTTATGTGCAGGAGAAATCTGCAGGAGTTCTAAAATGGAAATTTGAGCTAGAGTTTTTCGGAGTTGGTTAACTAAGTCATATTGATGTTGAGGGAAGGTCTCAGTGGATTTTGAAGAGGTACCTTTCAAGACAACTTTAGCTTGCGCTCTCGTTGTGACATTCACTTGTCCATTGTCTACTTTCTCTTTGATTTTTATAACATTGACTCCCTCATCGTCCGTATAGATGTGACGGATTACATTGTCATCAATTTGGTTCACATTTTTGTCCGAAGACTCTCCCTTTTGATAATTTGGTAGAGGGTTGCGAAATGCTTGGTGATCTTCATTGGATTTTTGTTGTCCTTCTACTGTGATAATGCCCTTGTCAAATAGGTCTTGAATAGCATGCTTCAAAGCTTGACAATTGTTTGTGCGATGACCTCTGCACCTATGGTAGTCACAAAAATAAGCTTCATTCCATGATGGAGGTTTTACACTAGGTTCATAAGTGCGTTGCGCTGGTAACATAAGGACATTCTTTTCCATAACCTCTTTGAAAGAAGATTCCAAGGATTGTCCTAGTGGAGTGAAATTTCTTCTATTAGAGAAGAATGAAAAGCATTGTGGGTTCGTGTTTGAGGTATTCCCTAAAGTGTTGTTGTTGTTGTTGTTGTTCCCATGATGGTTTTGGTTGTTCACTGTCCCCTGATTGTTGTTTGTTGGAGGAAAATTGTTTCCTTGATTCGTGACTGAATTGACATTGTTGTAATTATTGTTTCGAGTAGTATTGGGAGCACTCAGAACAAACGGCTTAGATGTGACATGATTTGCATCTACAACACCATCGTTTACAATGTTTTTGTTGCGAGTCCAAAATTTAGACTTGTCTTGATTGTTGTAATGGTTAGATGAGCTAGGGTTGTCTCTGTCAAGTTTTATTGTCCCTCTTTTGACCAAAGCACTTTCGATGGTGATGGCATCCTCAATCAATTTCTCAAAGGAGGGTGGACAATGTAGATTTTAAGCGATAGCTCATTTCTGAGTTGAGGCTATTGATGAAAGTAACCATTTTTTCCTTTTCAGGAACATGTCGTGGGTACCTAGCCAACATTCTTCTCCATCTTTGAAGAAAGATAGTGAAAGGTTCACCAGGTTTTTGCGCAACTTTGCAAAGATCAATCATGGTGATTTGGTGTTGAATGTTGTAGGCGTATTGTGCTATGAACAAATTGATCAATTCCTCGAATGTTTGAACAGGAGGTGTAATCTTAGATAACCATTCCATGGAGTTAACTCCAAGGCTCCGAGGGAATAATCGTAATAAATAAGTATCCTCATGGGAAAATTCCAATGTCATGTTTTGAAAGTCTCTAACGTGGTCAACTGGATCCGATTTCCCATTATAACGATCAAATTTGGGAATTTCACAATGTTTAGGAAATGGAATCATGTTGAGATTTCTATCAAAAGGATAAGGACATATGTCATCCAGCGTGTATTTCTTGGTTGTGGTCCCCCCTTGTAACTCTTTGACTTGTCCTTGGAGTGCTTTAAACTGTTGTGTAAGAATAGCAAAATCAGATGGGGATGTTTCTTCTTCTTTGCTCTTTAATTTCTTAGTATCAAAATCCTTAGGCAGTTTAGCTCCTTGATCAGCTAAGAAGAGAAAATACTTTTCTTTGTCACGTTGTAGAATCTTTTCAAGGGCTTTAAGAAACTTGGGGTCTTGTTCAGCCTCTCTAATATGAAGTTCTTGCTCGTCATCGCTATCTACGGGAGTTTTGTTCATGTCTTTGTTCTTATGAAATGGATTTTCCTCTCTATCAGCCATATTGTCGTCACTGAAAAGAGGATTGCGACTCATACTAAAAAGAGGACGTTCACCTTTTTCTTGGATGTTGTGGGTGGGAATTTCTTGTTGAGATGTTTCTCCTAGTTTGTTGCGTTGATATCTTGTAAAAACAGGCATACGTAAGAAATCCTAGGATATGATCGAAGGTTACTGAAGGATTTGACTAGGATGCGTTGAGTATTCAATTGAAGGTTGTGGTATATTCTCAAACTCAAGAGGTTGATCAAGATTGTGATGTTGAGATAATGCTAATCTTTGATAATAAGCTTGAGTAGCCAAAGGTTCCACAGCGTAATCATCAGTAAATCCTCTAATGTAGTCTTGGTATCTATGGAGAAATGTGCGATAATGGAGTAAGACGTGTCGACTCTTATACAAAAATTCTCTGCGGTCTAAGGTTTCTTTGTAACTTAAGTTCGTTTTGGGCTTCTTGATCCTATTGAAGACTGATTTCTTGGTGAACTTGGTTGATTTCCACTTTCTCAACATGGGAGAGAAATCTCAGAGATTCGGGTCTATAAAAATTTTGACAGAAATTCAGAAGCGCTATTCTGTTTCCTAAATGCGCTGTAGGAAGAGGTATATGCGCTGGAGAAAGAGTCAAATGCACTGCAGAATACCTTAAATGCATAGAAACAGAGCACAGATGTGCTAAAACAGTTTTCCTAAATGCGCCCAAAGATGACTCAGATGCCATGAAATAGCCAGTGGATGCGCCAGAACAAAGTTTATATGCACTGCAGTTTTTCCTAGATGCGCTAAAACAGTTTTCTAAAGACAGTTTTTGACCAGTTTTGAAAATTCAGCCGAAGTTTTTCATGTTCGTTTTGGATGATCCTTTATCTGAATTAATGTTCTTGAAAACACAGCAAACAGTCTGATTTAAGTTGATCGTATCCAAGCACAGAATAAGACAAGCACAACCTAGGTTAGGCCAAGACAATATCCTCTAGATTCCATGTAACCGCATATCTGTAGAGTGTGAATTCAGAAGCTTGGCTGCACGGGCTCCCCCTTATAGTGCACTCTTTTCTCAGGCCAACCAAGCTTCCAACCCCCATGAAACTCCCATGGCGAGCTGATCACCTCTACTACAAACTGCGAAAGTGTGGATGCCTTCACACCGACCGGTGCTGCGCTAGCAAATAGAAGGATTTTGGCTTACTACACAAATTTTTTTAGTTCGGGACCCCCGTTCGAGTGGCCATACATGGGGCAAGAGATTAATCACCATTAAGGTGGCACTCTAGCCTGAAGAGGTTAAGCTCAACAGGGTTTAAAGGAGTACAACTCCGTCCATATGACACATCCGCACAAGCAACCTTAGGTTTTCCCTTAAGATTTACATTTATATACCGGTTGGGGGTAGCTTGGCCTTAGCTCCATTACCGGTTTGAGTCATGTTGGGGTGATGAAATCCCCAGGCAGGCCCAATTTCTAGAGTCAATAACCATTTCTCTTACACCTAGGATCGCACAAGTGCGCAAGGGGAGAGGATACTTCGATTATCAAGTCAGGGTTACACAGGGAAAAGTGGGTCTAGTTTTCTGATCACCTAGTTTGCACAGGGTGAGAGCATAATCACCTACCACTTTCAAACACAGTCAATAAGAGTAGACAGATTCATTTTAGGAGCACCAAAATCAAAATGATTTAATCTAAATGAAGATTTTGCTTCACAACAGACATGGGGTTCATTTTAACTGCATGATAAAGGTGTGGTGGCTACCCTAGATTGATTCATTTTAAATCCAGCAAGAAAGAAAGAAAGAAATTCTGTCTGCGGAAGGCGTCAGACTCAGAATCTGTGTTACAAATCCAGATGCGCAACTCTGTCACTCAAATGCGCTAAAACAGAACCCAGATGTGCCACTCTGTTACTTAGATGCGTGAAAACAAAGCCTATATGCGCTATAACATAACCTAAATGCGCAATAACAAAAATCTATATGTGCAATAACAGAATCTAGGAGCACAACTCTGTTACCTAGATGCGCTAAAACGGAAGCTATATGCGCTAATCTAAATGCAAATTTTTTTAAAAAAATTTCCAAAACATATTTGAATGCGCTAAATGATGTTCCTAAATGCGGTAAATAAATTCCTATATGCTCTGCAGAAATTCTCGGATGTGCCACTCTGTTTCCCAGATGCGCTGCAGAAATGCCCAGATGCGCCGAAACAGTCTTCAGATGCGCCGAAATACCTGCAAAATAAAAAAATTCGAATCTTCCAGATGCGCTCTCGGATGTCAGAAAACCTGCAAGAAAAACCTACAAGAAAGAAGTCTAAAATGGGGGCATAGGCCCCACGGTGGGCGCCATTTAATGTGTGATCAAAAATAATATGCGTAAATGAATTGAAATAAAATACTATTTAAGCACACCGATAAGACATTGTATCAAAACAGAACGAAAGAAGTAAGTAAATGCAAACTCAGTATTCTGCTTCGATTGTGGTCCTGTCGTCCTCTATCTTTAGTGTTTTTGTCAATTCCAGCTTTTGTTCTTAGATTGTAGGCTAGGCTCAACAAACTGTCTTTCTAAAGAACGAGATTCAAAGATGATGCATGATGCAAGATTTAAGCTATGATATGGAATAAGACTAATATGCTTGAAATAACCATGATGCTATGATAAATGAATACTAAATGAATTAAATGTATGAACTCTAATTAATTGCCTATTATCAATGCTTGGATTCACACAGGTATTTATAGAGTTTTTCGAATGATTTTGATTGGCTGTCTTGATTAACGGTTGTGATAATTCCTGGCAGATCGAATGGCTGAAGAAGGATGAAATTGAAGAGAAAATAGAAGAAACCTAAAAACAAGATTTTTCTATTTTTATGAAAGAGGAAAAGATAAGAAGATAAGAAATCATCTTTCTTTAAAAGAATAAAAGAAAGATTTAAAAGCTGATAAATAATGAAAAAAAAATCAATTATTTATTTGTGGAGGACATTCAGCTTTTCTTAATTAAATAAAATATTTAATTAAGCTTTTAAAGCAGAAGAAAGTTTGTGATAAGAATAAAGCTTTAATTAGATTTTTTGAAGAAAGCAGAAGATCTCATATTTAAATAAAATATTTAATTATGATATGAGAAGAAAACAAAAGATAATAAAATATCTAGTTGTGTTTTTAGAAAGAAAGCATAAGATCTTTAATTAAATAAGATTTATTTAATTAAATCACTTTCTTTGAATATTAATTAAATGAAACATTTAATTAATTAGAAGAAGAAATTAAAATAGAAGAAAGAGAAATATTTAAACTCAATTAAATCAAAAGATTTAATTTAAATTCAAACAATGATAATTAATTTAAATAAATAAAATGTATTTATTTAATTAATTAAGTGGACATATGAAAAATAATTAAATAAAATAAATTTTATTTAATTACGAAAGAAGAATAAGATAAATGAACAATATAATTAAATTAATTAAATTTAATCATATGTAGAGGACTTTAGAAAACTAATTAAATAATAAATATTTAATTAATTGCCAGGATTATAGACATGACCATTTTTATGCGTATACACAAGGTATGGTTAAAAAAAAAGTGAATTCTAAACAATGGTTTTTAGACATGCCTATTAAAAATCAATTTGTGTCATCTGAGTATTAAAAGAAATTACATATTTGGAAACTAGACTCTAAGTAATACATTTCATATTACTGAATTTTTTAAAGATTTAGTATTTAAGTGCTTCAAATTTTTAGGTCAATTTTGAAAAATTCTAAAAATTAGGGAAAACACCACTTTTTGGCCAAAAAGTGGACTCAACTTCTTGCACACACTCTTCTCCACTAGGAAAAGTAATGAGGGTGGAAGAAACTAAGGCTACCCTATTGCATATAGTTGCAAGATTATTGGTTTTTTTGTCCCTAGGGATGGATTTTCCTAAGGAAATTGAAATTGATGCTAGGAAAATATTGGTGTCCTACAAAATTGAGATCTTAGGTGGTCTAATTGTTTTTTCCTATGTAAAAAGGAAGGAAATATGAGAAGAAACTTCCCTATTTTTAAGGGCAAGTTGGGAGACCCCAAATTTAACCCAAAACCAAGCAATTCAAACCCTAGAAACTTTGTAGAGGGGAGGGGGAATGATGAGAAAGTTAATGATGCAAAAATAACTTCCAAATTAATAAAATTCAATGATAATATGGTAATGATTATTGTAAACCCTAGTAAAAATAATCAAGACATCGATAGCAAGGAAGTCACAAATGCTAGCCAAGTGGAATATTCTGAAGAGGTCTTTATTAAAAACCTAGTAGTAAATCCAAGGATGCAATCTCTAGTATTATAAGTACCAAATCATCGAGGTAGTGTCCACTAAAGTGGGAATTACCTATTCACTCCTC
>VDFB02333088.1:0-14837 GCA_007258455.2 Sequoia sempervirens
TTTCAACATTTGCACAAATTCCAGTGGGAAGACACCAAATGGTGAGGGAAAAACATCATCACCCCCTTTGCCATGGGAAACCCCAAAAATCCTTGCCCATTTCGAACCAAAACCACTTCAATGGACAACTCAAGGGAAGAACGCCGAACCAAAAATCCAAAGGGCAACAAACCAAAACCAAAACGAAACAAACCAAAAGCAAACCTAAATCTAACTACATATTACAAAGTAGGCTCTCGGAGAGAACCTAGGACTGGAAATAATGCTTGAGGAATTGCCAGTTGACTGGCAATGGGATATCCTCCCCTGTTCGTGTCCGTAACTTAAATGCATTATCCCCTCGGGATCTCAGAAGCTTGACAAGGGTCCAACCATGATTTGTCAATCCGTCCGTTCATAACTTTTTGATGTTTAGCCAAACTTTCCAAAGCTTCATCTCTTTTCTCCTCCAAGTGCATTAACTGGGACAATCTAGTTTGAACCCGGTCTTCTCTCTTATTGACTTCTCCACATTCTTGTTTTAAAATGACTTGTTGAATCATCTTTGGGACTTGCTCCAAGGAGATCTTACTCATGGCACTGGTATTCTCTGAATGGAAAGCCTCGTGAATCCTACATGAATTGGGTGACGATAAGCCTTTGGTGGAGGCATTTTCTGTCTCTTGCTTTGCACCTTTCAACACAAAATCTCCAGACATCCTTTCATTCTCATCCCCACTTGAATCATTTTCAATCAACACTTCGGTGGAGGCAGGCATATCCTCTAAAAAAATTTCTCCATTCGAGCTTTGCAACATGAGGACTTCTTTCTTAATGGGCTTATATGAACCCAAATCAGTTTCCACGAACAAAACATCACTATTTTCACCACATTCTGTGATCATTAATCTGAGCCGTGGTGTACTTTCAATTTTTATCTGATTTGGAACTCCTCTCCAAGGCAACCACATGTGGGAGAAGTCAGTCGCGATGTATCCATTTAGCTTTCTGGACCAATCTCTACTCAATAGCATGCCATAACCACCTGGTATATCCACAACTGATATGTCAATGTGACTCTGAATTCTGGGATCCGCTACCAGCTGCATATGGATATTACTTAATTCTCCGACAACTGGAACTTCAGTCTTATCCAGCTGAGTGACCTTCTTGTTGGTCTAGAGCGGAATTATACCCAACGCCTGACATACCTTCAAAGGCATGACATTACTTAATGCACCGGAATCAATCAAACAGTTATGCAATAACTTCCCAAAAAATTCTGACTGAAACAAGGAATGGGGCTGGCTCATCCTTTCCCTGATAAAAGACGACTGGCTTTTTCCTTTCATTTGCTGAGGCATTCTTACTTTCATCTTTCCTATTCAATTGCGATTGATTGTCTCGGACAACCTCTTTTGGATTCTTCTTCTGCTCTTTGAGGACATCAGGTTGAGCTTTCTCCTTAATCTCTGCCTCTGGCTTCTTAGAAGTGTTTAAAGAACCTTGTACCATGCCTACGAAATTTTGAGGTTGTTGCGGAGCCTCCCAAGTGTTAAATGGCACGTAAGGCACCTCTTCTACCACATTCGTGTTCTGCGCTAGACGAGACTGTGTGACAATAGGAGGATTTCTTGGTGCACTGGTTGCTTCTTGGGACGTATTCCTCACAGCAGGCGTTTCATACAAACTTCCCAGAATTGTATCTCTGACCTCTGAAATCTTTATTAGCTCACGTAGGGGGAGACTAACTTTCATCCTTTTGAATTCTTCTAGTACATAAGAGCCAAGTCTTTTCACGTCCTCTCTAGGAAGACTCTCCTTTTGTCTTTGCCCGACTTGATGAACTGGCTGCTGAATAGCTTGTTGTCCTCCTTCGCCTTGTGTTGCATTCTGTCGCTTGTACTCTGGAGAATCTCTTGGTAAACTTGGATTATTGCTTACGTTGGGATGCGGCGGAGTTGTAAAATTATTTGGAGGAACCGATGATGTCAGAGATTCACGTTGTTGGTGGTAATTCCTCTGATATACTTTAGGAGCTTCCCCTCTAGTAGTTTGAAAAGCTCGTACCTCCCTTCTTCCTTCTACCAAGACGCTGTTGTTGAGAGGCGGAAAAACATAATCATCTCTATGAAGAGGCTCTTCTAGTGATGCATACGTGGCGTGAACTTCTAACGGTATTTGAAACTCTGGCATCCCCACGGGACCGTTTGCTGAAGCTGATGGAAATTGGTGATTAACTGGTGGGGGCGTGTAACTCTGAAACTCAGGCGGGAAATTGCAATCTTCTATTATCAATGCCTAATCGTATCTGGGTGCTGGGACTAATTCATATCCTGTAATTGGAGGGTTCTTTGTGGCCTCTGTATTCCGTGCTTCACTCTTGAGAATACCAGCCACAACTTGGAATTCGTGACACTGAAGCTCAAAGTGTTGGTTAGTGTTATGTAACCTACACCATCCTGACGAGGTAGTTTCGGCCATATAAACTCTATCTGCAGGACGGTTTTCAGGAGGTGGCGGATTGTCCAATGGTGACGGGACACCTCCGTTGTTGGGCCCTGTATTCCAGGACCTCTTCTGAAATCCTTGATTGTTATTTCTATACCCATGACTGTTTTCATGACTGTATCCTTGATTGGTATCCTGATGACTTGGAGGATTATTTTGATATCCTCGGTTAGCATCTTGGTGTGCCTAATAATTTCGTTGCATAGTTTGTGTCTGATTATTTTGATTTTTGAGGTAGGTCACCTCAGTTGACAGCCTCTTCACTTGTTCTATTAAATCTTTTATTTCATCTTTCTCTTCTTGAGTTTTCATTGGCGGCACTGTGTTTTGGAGATAAATAGGCTATGTAACTTGCGTCTGGGACAAAGGCATCCCAGGATGGAGAACTAACTGACTTGATGGTGCTTGCACTTGATAAGCTGGCTGTGGAATTGCATTTAGCGCCGGAACTTGTTGATTCCATGTTGAGCCAAGCGTTGGCACTTGATTGTTTGTTGTGACTAGACTAGTATATAGTGAGGGTCCAGTTATATTTTGTCCTAAACCTTGACTTACTTCAACAGCCTTAGCATAAGCTTGATTCATGTTTGCCGGAGTGGGTGAGATTTCACGAACATTACAGTCAAAGGATCAAGCACTGAATAGTAGCTTTCTCGAGCATCAGCAACAACATAAGGAGCACGTAACCTTGTGAGGGCCTTTTGGAACCTATTGTTGAATGCATGGATGGGCTCTTGGTCTTGTCTTCTCACTTCTGCAAATTCACAATAAAGCTCTACAGGGGTGACTGGTATACCAAACTTTCCGATGAAGGCCTCCTTCATCTACTCCCACGATCTTATAGACCCCACTGGTAGGTGAATGAACCAAAAAATTAGCCTCTTCTCCCAAGGAATGTGGAAATAGGCGGCAAGCCACGTCTGCATACCCAATCTGCCTATTGCGTAGGTGATTTTCAAACATCTTGATATGGTCCTCGGCCGTGCGGTTAACATCATTGACAATGAACTTGCTACAAAAAATTTCAGGATTCTTTGGCATGTCATGGTAATCAGGAAACTCTAGTGGAGATGGGTTGGTAACCAACTGTTGGCGTAAAATCTAACACCTCTGGAGTGCAAGTTTGTACGGACAGCTATGTACACTACGCAATGAGTGCTCTTCAAATTAGGAGGGGAAGCTCCCTCATTGTGCTGGAATGCATGGAAAAGAAAAGTAATCTAAGTCCTATCTTTTTGTTCTCGCTGGAAGAGGCACAAGGTTAAGAAAACCAAGAGCGTTGCAGCTAAGGATTTTCACGGTTTCGCAGTCATTAACTACAACTAAGCTAACTACTTTAAATCTATCCAGTTTCCTCAAGAAAACAGAGCATGAGGAAATGGAGCAGGGATTGACTATTGGACGATAAACGAGTTTAGATTCTCTACTTGAAGGCAAGGTGGCGCAACTATCATCTCAATCTAAACAAGCTTATTGGGCACAAAACAGATTTAAGAATTTACCAAGACAACCTTATGGAACCCTGTGTGGCATAACACTTGATCGAAATAGTAAAGTCTTCACAAAACAGCCTTTATCATCACAACCTCACGAAACCCTATGTGGCATAACCTTTGACTATAATGATAAAGATTCACAAACAGATTTATCACCGTAATTTCTCGAAACCCTATGTGGCATAACGATTGATCACAATGGTAAATTAACACAAAACAGATTTATCATCTCAATCTCTCGAAACCCTATGTGGCATAACAATTGACCTCAATGATAAAGATGTTCAAACAGATTTATCTAACTATGGGAGGAATTTACCACGCCAATCTTATGGAACCCTGTGTGGCATAACACTTGATCAAAGTAGTAAAGACTTCACAAAACGATTTTATCATCACAATCTCACGAAACCCTATGTGGCATAACACTTGATTGAAATGATAAAAGATTCACAAGACAGAAAGAATCCACCATCACAATTGCATGAAACCCTATGTGGCATAACAATTAATTGCAATAGTGAAGACACGTGAACAAATACCAAAAGAGCAATATTGAGGGCAAGGTAGGCGCAGCATATATTTCTCTCTCAGCAAAAGTTATTTACAAATGAGCAAAGCTCTTATTTATATACATCAAGGTGTAGGGAACCCTAAAATCACCTTGAGTTCACTACAGTCTTGCAATGCATGCAAGATTTATGCACTAAACCCTAATGAAGTAAACTATACAGTTAACTGGAAAGCTACCATCAGTTAACCGGTACATTTAACCTAAATGGACCATGTGCAAGCATGCACGTCCTTATTTAAAGCAAAGTTAACTGGACACTACCTTCAGTTAACTGGAAACCCTAACCCTAACTCCTGTGTGATAATTCCAAGGCCGAGATAAGCATGTGTTAAGTTAGCAAAGTAAACTCAAGGCTGAAAGTCGGAGTTAAGCTTTCCATGAGGACTCAACCCTTGAAATTAAGCTGCGGGTTCAAGCTGAGATCACTCCACGTCATCTCGGTCAAACACTTCAACCAAGAACTCATCAATCTCTCTGTCTTCCGTCACTCTGATGCTGTCCAAAACAATAATCTGTCTCTTCAATTCTCTATCACTCTCCTTGATTGTATTTATGCATTCTCTGACATCTTCAGCCGCTTTCTTGAATCTAGCTGAAATCACTGAAATGTGATCCAAAATCTCCATCAAGATATCTCAAACATGCTTTTGAAACTCAGTTTGTACAACCTCGAGATCAGCGTAGGTACCATTTTCACGAAGATAATGGCACAAGATCTGAGTGACTTTGGCGGCTCCGTAAATGGAGTAATCTCTGTTCCTTTTGCAACTTAACACTTCATTGTCAGCTGCTCTGATGAAAACCTAAATTAAGACCGATTTGGTCTTGAATTCAGTCTAGTTGAACCGCCTTCTGAAAAACTTGCCTGTTGACTGTGAACACGGCTATGTTTTGACAACTTTCTCCAGAAAACTAAAATGGCTCCTGGTGAGGCTAAAAATACCCTGTCGGAGGATAATTTTCACCAAAAATTATGAGACATGGGTTTTGTCCGGAAAATGACTCCAAGACAACCCACAACGTCAGAATTGTGAAAAAACGCCGTTTAACTTGACATGCAAAGACTTTTCAGTCGAGAACTCCAGGGGTTTTTAGAGCTTTCCGGGGCAATTTTTCTTGAGAAAATCTGGAACATGGGTTTTGTGCACAATGGAATTCTGAACAAACCCAGATGATGCGATTTTCAAAAAGATGTGATTTTGGCCCACATGCAAAGAAATTCTCGGAAAAAAGCACAGAGCTTCAAAATGAAGACTACGGGGCGATTTTCTCGAAAAAATCTAAGACGTGGGTTTTGCTGCAAATGCTGAAATATGCGAACCCAGGTGATCAGATTCTGAATATGTGTTGAACTTCTTTGACATGCGAAGAAAGTACCTAAGGTGAGAAATAGAAGAAATAAGACAGAAGATAGAAATTTTTGCTTGTCTGCTTCTGAAAAATCTGCCAATCTCCTCTCTGGAACTTGATAAAACCTGCATGCAAAGTGAAAATAAAGTCTAAAATCGCCTTCCTCTGAACAATCTGAACTCGTTGGTATGAAGAACTCTGAATTCGGACACCTGTAGTACCTTTAGCTTGCTGGTCGCTCAAAAAGAATATGAACTTCAGAGCAAAAGATGATGAAATAATGAACGCCATTGCTGAAATATATAGATTTTCATCTTTGAAATTCGCACAAGGCAAAGAATTCATGGAAATGGCGCTTGGCTTCAAATTGGACCCCATTTCTAGTTAACTGAAACATAAATATGCTAAATAAATAGCCATGCATTAGGGTTTGCCTTTCAAGTCTTCAGTTAACAACTTCATGCGGTTTTGACTTTAGTTAACAACCTATGTTAAGTTCGCCATCTTCAAACTTGTTTTAGATTCACAAAATTGAACTTAAGGCGTCCCTTTTGATAACTAAAGTTGGCATTAAGGAATTCGCCATTTTCATGCAATGAATATTCTAAAAATAGCGACCCTTTTCAATCTTCAGTTGACCTTCAAGAAGTGCGCCAACTTCACTCTTATGCTTCAATTTATTTCTAAAAATAACAACCCTTTCGGAACTAAAGTTGCCATTCCTTGAAAAGTGCGTAACTTCACAAATTAATGCTTCATCATTAAAACACTAAATATGGCGACCCTTTTGATAAGTTTAGTTAACACTCAAATTCGCCATACTTCACAAATTTATGCTTCACCATTAAATTCGTCCCTTTTAGAACTTCAGTTGACACTCAATGAAGCGCCATCTTCACACAAACTTCACAATTTTGACCAAATTCGCCATGCATGTGAACTTCAGTTGACATTCAGTGATAATCTTTAGTTAAATGAACATGCAAACTAGTTAACTCGACATGCGAACTGAAAGATCACTCCACATGCCAATATACGAACTGAAGATGACAACCCAGAAAACGTTTAGTCTAACTGCAGTCAAAACTCCAGTTAAGGCGTCCATTCAACTCTCTTTCGAAAATCCAACTTTGAACTCTCAAGCGAATTCCAGACTTAGCCAAATTTCATGAAAATTTAAGTTAAAACCTCTGCCAGGACCTCTGTTCATCCTCTGACACTGGTTGACTGACTTCTCCGATTAGCTGGCTGATAGGTGCACTGCAGGATGAAGTAAAAACTGATCAAAAGATATCTTGAGACTACCGACCATAAAACTGACATCTAAAGGCTCAAAAATCCAAGCGCCTTTTTCAAAAGCTGCGCTTTTCCTCAGACTTAGTCAAATTTTGACTTCTGCATTTCGTACGAAGGGAAAAATAAATCCTTCATAATTTCTGATTAACTTTCAGGACTGGATCACAGGTTCACCGCGAAGCTGACCTCATTCTGCACGACAGCTGCAAAGGCACACTTTTCCAGAAAACATCATTTGAGGGGTGAAAAACAAGGGCGCCTTTTTGAAAAGTTGCTCTTTTTCTCAGACTTAGCCAATTCTCACTTTCGTCTCGTTTTGTGCTATATCTTCCGCAACTTGCTTGAAACAGGTCCATTTGACAAACTTGATAGCTCATCGCGAAGTTGACGTGATGCCGGACAAATGTCTGCTGGAGGTGACAAACCCTAAAAACAAGATCTGGGCCCCTAAAAGATAGGGCGCCCATTTGAAAATGTGCTCCTTTCTCCAGAGATAGAAAATTTTGATGTTTTTCGTTTAGATTTTCGTTTTTCTTAAATTCCTTCAGTAACATACTGACATGACACTGACACCAACTCCATATTCGAAAAGTCCAAAAACGACCTTCTGACATCACTTTAACAAGATTAAGACTCAATTAAGCAAAATGCCTTAGTGAAGCAAAATTTTTGGTTTTGGGTACAACACCAACCACGTAGCACCATTTGGAGCGGGTTGACCTCCTGGTTGAGCCATTGCTTGAACTGGTTGTCGCCTCTGATAAACAATAACTTGGGTTGGTTGTTGTTGAGGTGTAGTAGCCTTAACTGGTTGTTGCTGCTGAATGAACACCGGTGTAGTAACTTGAACTGGTCTTGGTTGAGCAAACCTTGAAGCACTTGGTGGAGTTCTGAACAAACTTGAAATTTCTTCTCCACTTGTTTCTCCTCTACTTGACTGAACCTCTTCACTTGATGGAATTCCTTCACTTAACTTAACTCCTTCGCTTGAATGAACTTCTTTCTTCTTCCTCGCTCGAGTAGGTAGCTCTAACTCCACAGACTCTTTGAATGAACTAGGAGCGGATCTCAATATTCTTTTCAACTTGTCTGGCGAAAACGAACTGATATGATCCAGGATGTAGCTGCTTCTTCTATTAGCGGCGTGCGGGATTGTTCAATCCTGAGAGAACACCATCTTGACTTATGATCATTTTCTCCAATGGAACCTTTTGTACTTCAAACCCTTTCTACTTCAAAATAACTGTGTTGTAGCTGTTAGTAGGCCCTCCTTCTAGCGCCAATTATGTTGATGTGTTTTTCGTGACCGCACCAACACAGAATAGAGTATCCGTTGCGAAACTCTATTCTGTGTTGGTGCGGTCATGAAAAACACATCAACACATACCCAATTCAATCAGCAAAATACTTGTTTTGAGTTCTGAAAAGATCTTCAATATAGCAGCTCTTCTGGAGTACTGATTGCTATCAGTCTCATCAAGGTCTTGAAAACTTTCCACTATCATATTTAATATGGTCTTCATAGTTTTGTCATCATAGGGCAATTGGGGAATTACAATTCTTATTATCTCCATGAAATAGGAAGAAATCAGCAGCTTGGTTTCCTCATCAGGATGCCCCAACCAATAGGGTTGATTCAAAGTATTCACTACAGGAGTTAGTGCCAACTCCATTTTCTCTTAAGGTGATGGCTTCACATGTCTCAAGCATTGTTCTAACAAATGAAGAATGTTCTCTTCATTTTCTCTTGACTGAAATTCTTTACCAAGTCTCTTTCCAGCGGTAAAAGAGTCTCTGCCAACTTCATCTCTTCTTCATTAGCCATGCCTAACTGCCAACTTTTGGATACCACAAGGCGCTGAACTAGAATATGTTCTGACTTTCAATGTACTACCAGAGATCTCTGTCACTCATCTGCCTAAACATGAAGCACTGATCCACAGGATGGCAGGATCTTCTGTTCTGATACCACTGAAATATGCCCCTTAATTTTTTCCTTGATTTTCAATATCAATTACAATTGCAACACGCACCCGTTAAGGTTACCTCCAAAACCAAAACGATGCGAAAGGTAACTCTAACTAAGAATGCGCCCTAAAACCACTGAAGAAAGAGGGGCGAGCATATGGTCAGAGGATCCCTAGGATCTAAATAACTCAACAACTGAAATTGATTTACAACTGAAAGTAAATGATAAGACTCAACGCCAAGAATGTGCACACAAGATCCTTTTGAAGGCGAGGTGCTAACATATGGTGGAGTACTTATTACAAACTGAAATGAACTGAGGCGGATAACCAGCCATGGGAATTTCCACGCTACCACTTGTACAGTGGGGGGAAAACATTACAATGCAAAACTAATTCATCCGCTGCGGCGGGCATCCACTTAACAGTGGGGATTCTCCACGTTTCAGTGGATACAATGAGATACAAATTCATTCTCCACACTGGCGGTAAACCATCCAAGGGTTACAAATATGAGAGATTAATTTATAAAATTTGCAGCAAACTAAAGGACTGGAACAGTACTACTGTTTACAGTCTTACAATGCAAAACATCTGCAAGTAATGAGTGCACAAATACAATGATTTTACAATGAAATCTGCTCCAAACTTCTGCAATGTTTTTCCACTATATCTCCGATTACAAACATGAGAAAGAACTTGAATGAAATATTGCAAAAAGCTGGAATAACCAGGTCTGTTATAGATAACCAGCAAAAGAAATGTTCAGACCAGCAAGTAACTTCACAAGTTGTTCAAATCTTCAACCCAAACAAACTCCTAATTCCTCTAAAATGAATGCACATATGACTAGGATCCAAGACACCCAAGAATTAGTGCAAAACTAAGGCAAAGTTAAGTCTGATATGAAACACCAACAATTCTAATTGCAGACCAGCAAACTGTAATCTTAGAAACAACAATAAAACTCACTTCAAAATGCAGCTATCTCTTTCAAAACTTCAAAAACACACTCCAAACTGTACTTACAGCACTCCATAGTCAAGGCAACCAGCTACAAGCCTAATTTTAATCAAAACACAGCCACTATTGGAGAGCACGAATCCCAAAGCAAGTTGCTGGAGGAAGTACGGCCTCTCTAGAAAATCAAACACTTCACAATAAAATCTGATATTTTGCAGAAAGGGTCGCCCTTGGCACAGAATTGATAAGCATCAATACCCACAATGAGATTTAAATCACACAAAGACTTGCAAGTGAAAATCTACTTCAGCCATTTAATAACCAGCAAGTGCAAAACTGAAAACTATCACCAATTTCACCACGACGAAGCCCTGTATGTACTTCTGAATGAAGCACACTCCCAATTGACCATCTAGGGTGCCATAGTTTCAGGCCCGAAGAATGGTGTGAATACTAAGCTCCCCCTTAGCCGGGTTCTGAAATCAATTCAGCAACATAACTTTACAATATTTTCCAAAGATGAGAAATGAATGAGGAATGGCCTGCTTTTATAGAATTGAAGGTGACTATTGGCTCTTCAGCTTCTATCTTTTTTTAAACCTCCAAAAGAGACACCCATTTCACTTTTGAAATATTTTAACTTTTTAAAACATTAAATTCACCTTTCTAGGCATCCAAGACTTGAGGAGAAATATTTACTTTATAAATATTTAACTAATCTCTCAATGAGACATCCACCCTCAAAGGCCACCTTTTAAAACAACTTTAAGTCATTAGTACTAGGCCAAGGGGGCCAATAAGAAATTATAACATTAATGACTTAGAATAAATCATTTTACCCAAAATGAGCCTCAAAATGCTGAAAGTCAAATATGCTCCAAACTGCACTGCTCGAAATGGAAACTAGGCTGACTGCTGATGCTACTGCCCAAGATGGCACTGCCAGAAATAGAACTTACTAAAAATAGTAAATTCTAAAAAGTTGCCCAATGCCTTTGCAAAACATACCACTGCGAAGCTCTCTGAAAACCCTGAAAACTCCACTAGACATGCATCCAAAATTCTAATATACAAGCCATCAGAAATGCATCATAACCCCTATAAAATAGGAAACCCTAATTTTACTTCCGACGAGCCTACGGGCTTCCAAAAATAGGCTATCAGTCACTGAAGAGCGTATAGCTAAAATGGGGACATTACACTAAGAGATAATGTGCCTAGGTCTGATGCAAAGTTGTCCTTCTCTAATGCAAGTTGTGGTCCCCAAACCAAGAAACCAAGCCAAGAAATGTAGCGCACAGGTATGAGATAAAAAAGCTGAAAACGATTTCTCCTTGTGCTCCAAAACTGTGAATGCAATGTACTCGATGGTGAATACTGAATATATCCACCTCTCAACATGGGAATGGGGCCATCTCCAAACCCTGAATGTCAAGGGATCATCACCTTGATCAGACTAAAAGTAATCTCCAACCAAGAGACAAGCTCAATGTCAAAACCAAACTTAATTCATGTATGCTCAAATGACTCACAATGCCTCCCTTTTAAAGCATTTCTCTAGCTGCCCTAGCCAAGGCCGACCTCAAGGAATGATATTTTATTTCTTTTTATTTTATTATTTTTTATTCTCACATGAGACAAGTCGGCCCACTTAATTTTTATAAAATTGATTTGGCATTGCAAGTGCGAAATAAAACAATAATAAATATTTTATTTTATTTTTCATTATAAATATTTCCCTTTTTCCTCCATTAGCAAAATTCATCAAAATGTATTTCTCCTGGCCAAAAATCATTCTCTTACCAGGAAGACAAGCACATAGGAATGGTGAATGAGCTAGCTCTCATCGCCAAGCTATCACTCCGAGAATGGGGACATTACAATCCTCCCTTCCCGGGATTGCTTGTCCTCAAGCAATTGCAAATTAGGATGTCGGAGTATCTGCTCTCCTTCCCATGTAGCATCCTCCAATGGCAAGTCTCTCCATGCTCAATTAGAATTCACTAGAATCCAAGTCACTAGAATTCAACCATTACTGTGGTCAATTGGGGTAATAGGCAGCAAAGGCCATCTCCAGTGGATACCTTCTATAATAACTCGAGTTGGACATTCAAGACCCTCCACAACTAACAATGGAAGAGTCGGAACTCCTCACACTAATACACACATATATCAATGGAGCAATCAAAACTCTCCATGAATGACAAATCAGAACTCCTTGCACTAATACACACATAATTCAACAACATAGTTAGAACCCTCCATGAGTGAAAATAGCAACAAAGTTGAAACTCTTAGCACAAATATACATATACCCTCATCAAGCATGCATGTGTCTCAAATAATTTCCAACTACCATAACATCTCCAAGATTCTAGTACACATAACTTGCCAAAACCAAGTTACAATGCCAAGAGCAACTACCAAGAGATGGTATCAAAGCTAATATCATTTACTAGAAAACAAGAGTCCACACAGATACTAGAAATGCATGTCATCAATAAGTGCCAAAATACCTATATAATGACAAAACCCACTCTCAACTAGCATAAAATGAATAAAAGGCAAGATAGATTTGCACCATGAACCAACCATGTGGTTCTAATTTATGGGAAGGCCAATAAGTGAATATAATATCCATGGAGAATTCTAATGGAGATATCATCTCTACCAACACCTAATTACATTAGCTTCGCCTCAAACTAGAGCAGGAACCAAGTGATGGGGAGAATGTCAAAACATTACCAATAAAGAACATATAAGTATGGAGGAGATTTAAAAATACCTATCCAAAATTACAACTTGACATTTATACAATTGCACATTTCAAACTCCATGTTCATACCAACTCCAAAAAATGCAGCCCTTACCAAAATGCAAAAACAAAAACTAACAAGGAGTGTGACTTGTTGGAAATATTGTCATTGATGTCAAAGGAAAATTACAGCCACAATGATTTAATTATTGTCATGTGCTAATAGGAAGGGCTGACTGACCATGATTCAATTTTTGGAAACATTTATTATATTTTAATTTAAAATTTTGCATGAGAAAGGGCTGGCCGACCCCCAAGTTGTGGTGCCCATATTTGGGGACAAATCATCCCAATTTAAAATTAAAAAAATGAAGGGACACCCCTCTTTGAAAGGGGACGACTTTCCTGGAAAAATCACCCCTCTCCATGAAGAGGCATGATGAGATATAAAAAGGAGAATGGATGTTGGCGTGTTGAAAGTGAGTGTGTGTGAGGAAAATGTGATATCATTCTAATGCAAGCAGATTTTTGAAGGAAAGTGAAATGTTCATCATCCATTGAAGAAGCAACATCCAAAAAGTGAAACTTTGTTTATTTGGAGGTCAGTGCCTCCTAAAAGAAAAAATTGGTGTCTCTTGCTAAGTTGGTGCTTAGTAGTGGGGATTGGTGTCTCCAGTGGGTTGGTGCCTACAAATTTTGTAAGAGGATTTTATTCTGTGGCTAGATTTGGACAGTAGATCCAAGCAATCTTTCTTTGTGGTTTTTTCCCGAAAGGGTTTCCATGTAAATCTTATGTTCTTAATTGTTATATCATGCATGATTGATATTACTGTGGTTGTTAAATTTTAAAATAAGCAAAAGATTAACTTATACTGATTCACCCCCTCCCCTCTCAATATAATTGTGTGCTCATCACAACAAAGTCATACGTTACATCCACAATGTCCCTTTCTCAAGATGGATACCTGATACCACATGCTCAAGATAGGTTCACAATGTTCATTTTGTGGGGTGTTCACATAACATTTAAACACATTCTTCTACACTAGATCACAAAATGAAACTTAAATACCCAAGGCCCACTTACAATTACAACATCACATAAAGTACATAATTCTTTTCATTAACTAATTGGATAAATTTCTCAAGAAGCTTTCACATTCAAACATTTGCAAGTATTCACAAGAACAATATAACTTTTCTAACATGTGAGGCAATTTGAACCTTTTATTTTCCAAAATTTACTTAATCCCATCACCCAACATCAAGTTGGTCATTTTAGAACACAATTAATTGAGTAAATACACTACATAAGCCATTCATCATTGTAACTCATCGAACAATGAATTATTAAGAGGGAAGATGAATCTAGTGATCTAAAACACCACCAAAGGTTAATATATTACTCTGTTGTAGGGTCTTATTTGCATGTTAACAACTCAATCACACCATGAACCAATAACAGAACCACAAGTGCTGAACACTTTAATCATTAAGCATTACATTTATACTACCATTCTTAAGGAACTTTCATATACATCATAACATCATATAACATTTTTAAACATGACATTTATACCAATACAACATTTCCTTATTCAATTGAAATCCTTCATCATATTAGTTTCACTCACATTAAATATCATCATAATTCATCAAAAGGAGTATAAGAAAGCATGGATCAAGCAAGAATTATGGCAATTCTCCAAATCTAACCTTTCATTATTATCCTTAAACATCATAGGATGAACAATATGGAGGAGAGATAAGATACAATGAGGATTAATCTATCAATAAAGAACCACTCTTTAACATAATTATATTCTAAGTACAATCAACAACCATACGCACTAACTTCACACATGCACAAGCAAAAGTCAAAAACCTAGTAGAAATTCCAAAGCTGTAATATCCCATTTAATTTTATTTTTTAATTATATCAAACC
>VDFB02333089.1:0-10378 GCA_007258455.2 Sequoia sempervirens
GTTAGAGAGTGTGGGAGAGGGCTAGAGAGAGAGTGTTGGAGAGGGTGGTAGAGAGTGGGAGAGGATTGGAGAGAGTGGGAGAGGGTAGGGAAGGTGGGAGAGGGTGGGAGAGGGTGAGAGAGGGTTAGAGAGAGTGGGAGAGGTCCTAAGAGGGTGGTAGAGGGTGGGGGAGAGGGGCAGAGAGTATGGTAGGGGGTGGGAGGGAGGGGTGGGAGAGGAAGGGTTTATGGGCCTGGGAGGGCTAGAGGTGGAGAGGGTGGGAGAGAGTGTGAGAGGGGGTGTGGGAGAGGGCTAGAGAGTTTGGAGAGAGGTGGGCAAGGGTGGGAGAGGGTTTGAGATAGTGGGAGGAATTTAGGAAAGGGTTGGAGAGGGTGGGAGAGGGTGAGAGAGGGTTAGAGAGAGTGTTAGAGAGTGGGAGATAGTGGGAGAGGGTGGAAGATTATATGAGAAGGTGTTAGAAAGGTTAGGAGAGGGTGGGATATGGTGGAGATTGTGGGAGAGAGTAGGGAAGGTTAGAATGGGTTGCAAAGTGTAGGATAAGGTGGGAGAGAGTGGGAGAGGATGGGAGAGGGTGGGAGAGTGTAGGATAAGGTGGGAGAGAGTGTGGGAGAGGATGGGAGAGGGTGGGAGAGGGTTGGAGAGGGTGAGAGAGGGTATCTCTCTCTCACTTCCTCTCTCTCTGAAGTATCTCCCTCTCTCACTCAATCCCTCTAGCTCTCTCCCTAGTACCCTTAATCCTCTACCCTATAAATGTACCATCTAAAGCTTAAAAAAACAAATTTATCATAATGCGAGTGCGTTATTAACCTGTAGAGATATGTCCATTTATGATTAAATAACGCACTCGCGTTATAACACTAAAGCATTATTTATTGCACTAAAAATGGTTAAAAGTCACAATATACCCATGATGTCGGCCCACATTCTGTAGATTCTCCTAGTTCTGCACGTGCTTTGACAAAAAATAGCTTTTTGGTGATTGAGTGAAGTGTGCATGCATGATTTTGTGATTCCACCACCTTTTGAATGTTCCTTCCATCACCTTTGCATGAAATAATAGAGTTTTCACGTTGAGAGGCATATAATATCAATTGAAGTTTAAATTATAGTGATAATTGATATATAATTGAAATTTGGAGGGGAAAAATCTTTTGAAGAAGTCAAATTTTTGAGGATTTTGAGGAAGGAAGAAGCAAAGGCTGTATAATTAGGTAGAACTCCTCGATTTAAAACTTTGCTTTTTAGGTATGTGAAATCTTTGTACATTTTAGGTATGTGCAGGATCATGGTGCGTGAAAAAGTGGCAATATTTGTAGGGTATGTGGCTGACGACTTTTTTTTCACCCAAAATTAATGAAACAAAAAGAGTTTTTAGAGGAGATTCTCAGCTTTCCAAAAATATAAATTATTATTTAATTTGAATTTAATAAATAATTATTATTCATTTTCTATTAGAATTACGACTAAAGTCCTAATTGATAGGTTGATTGAAAAACATCTATAACTTTCAAATGGTATCATATTTTTTGAATCCAAAAGATGTGTCACATTCTATGTTTCACATACTATAAGATTAAAAAAAAAAAGAAAAAATTAAATTTCATGAAGTTTGACCAAGTTAAGGTGGTCGCCGTGACGAAGCTTTGATATTTTCTAAAAGTTAAATAAAAAATTATAATTAATTATTTACTTGGAAAGAAATTACAAAAATATGCATCACATCCTAACATGAGTCCCTCTACTTATATATAAAAATCTTACAAAAAAATATTATCATTTTATTATGGTTAGGGGTGGCTCTATTTACACCTACTTCTTATTTTTTCCCCTCAAATTTAAGTACTAATGCATTGAAATTTCAAATTTTCACCAAATAGATTTTATTTATTTTTAAATAAACCTAGTATTTTAGAAACTACATTCAATTTCTACAAATTCTATTCTTACATAATTTTGAAATAATATAGATAACTTATTCAAATATTTACGTCAAGTTTCCTAACACTGATTTTTTTGAATTTTTTGCCACTTAAGGGCCTATTTTTTGCATGATGATCCTGCACATACCCTTTTATATCATTCTATTATGGCTTGCTTTCATTTTTGTTGTTTTTCTTATTCCATGTTGATCAAATTGTTTTTTTGTGATGCTATACAACAATCACTCATCAAATCAACCTACCCCTTCAAGGAAAAAATAATCAAACACATCTGTTCCTTAGACCTACAATCAAACATCATCCCAACCATTTAAGATATCTTTGCTCAAATCAACACATCCATCATCCTATCTTCACTTAAACACCATTTGTAACAACAACAATCAACATTAGTATAACATTGTCACCAGACCTTTAAGATACCAATTTCATCATGTTTTGATTGTAATATTCCAATATATCAATATAGACACACTCTGACTACTTTGCTTTCAAGACACCATTGCCATATATTGGAAACATATACCCAAATCATCAAATCTTTCACAATCTACCTTCAAAACATTACCAAGCATAGACACAACTGTGGAATAACAAATAAGACTGCTCCCAAGCACTTAACAACATTCCTTTCGCTATTTCTACATATTCTCAGGCCTATTTTGATCCTTTTCAACACTCTAAATGTTTATACACTTATTTCACAAAACAGAGTATTGATTTGTGGGATTCACCCGATTTAGGGTATGGAGTCCTAAAGATTAAATAATGTATTGATGTTAAAGACTAAGGAATTTGTATGTATAGTGATAGTTGTATTTAGATTTGTGACAAACTTGTTTGCATAGTGGTAATCGAATAGCATCACTACTTGGGTATAGGGACAGTTTATATTGTTTTGATTGAGTTATGCTTCCAAAGCTTTCAATTAGTTAATTTGACAACTTAGCACTTTTTGCACAGGTAAAATTATTCTTCATGCCGAAGAAACAAACTATTAAAGGGAAAAAACTAATAGATGATAAGCTACAAGCCTTAAGAGATAAAAATAAAAAATGGATGAGGGAATATCGTGAAAAGTAGAAATTGGGAACGATTGATGAAAACAAGCCAGTTGAAGAGGAACTTCAACTATCAAAAAGAAAAGAAATTGGCAACACAAAGGGAACGAATGCAAAAGAGTCGTACTTGGGTAGATGCATATACCATAGTTGGATACACACCCTCTACCACAAGTGAAGATGAAGGGACACCAATACACACAAGCGAATATGGAGGGACACCATCTACCACAAGTGAGTATGGTTGGACACCTTCCACCACATCTGAAGTTGAGAGTACATCATCACTCAGAATTGAGGAACAAGGTATGTCTTCTATTCCACCCTCGATCGAAGGTACGCAATCTATCCCACCTCAATTAAATATTGATGAAATTGGTAATGTAGAGATGTACAAAATCTTGAAGAGAACACCACCTGTGAATTTTGTGCAGAAAGCCAAAGTCATCAATATTGATGGTGACATTCTTTGGGTACATATGGAAAGGTAAGACCTTAACACACTTGTAGAAGCATATATCGATAAGATTTAGAAAATGTTCTTTGAAAGGATAAATTAGACTGCAAGATGTCAACTATTTGTTCAAATGATGCAAGGTTTAAAGTACAAAAACATCATGAAGACTCCTGGGTTGAGAACATCGAATGCATAAAGTGAAAACACTATTGTGAAGAATCTAATGGATGCTTATGACAGTGTGGGTAAGACCTCACGCTCAAAGGATAGTTATGTCACACGACGTGTCATTACATCAACTATGGTAAGCTATCAAACAAAGAGATCTCGCCTCATTAAAAAGACAAGTGAACAGGTGGGAATTAGTAGAAAAACTTTATCAAAAGCCGTTCAAAGGTGGTAAAGAATTGAGGGCACCGATTCAAATGAATTATGGGCATTCTTGGGGAGACTACCATACAACGATTAAAAAGTTGTTGAAGCATTGAGAATACTAATTGAAGATTATTGGAAGAATAATACAAGGCCATCTTTGAATCAAAGGGATGTCCGTAAGAAGGAGAATCGGTAGTCAAAATTGTGAGCCACATCCAAAGCATTTTTTGGATACGACTCAAACCCAATCTTTTCATAAATTTCAAAATGATTATCCTCAAATTAGTATTTCTCAAAGATTTTTTGAAATGATTAAACCTTTTATGTCAAGATAAATCGCACATGCACTACTTGTTGTTGTAAACTGCATATTGAATTCTCTAACCATTTTGATGTTTATCGTTCTCTATGTTTAGATTTGCACACTAATGATGTTTTGCAAGATTGTGGCATAGAAGCCCCACCAAAATCTTCAAGAAAGTTCTTATCAAAAAATTTATGCGGAAATAGAGGATGGCCAAACATTCATAGATACATGTTTGATTGTCTATGTGAGTGTCAGGGTGTAGTCGGTAACTAATGCTAGTATGTCAACATATGGAAAGCACTATATATGTGGGAAAACTAGTAGAGTTGAGAAGTATAAAACAGTGGCATATGGTACAAAAAGATGGTCCAAGCAAAAGGTGGAGTTGGTTATCTCGCAAAATTCCACCGTATCAGCTCATGTCCATGTTCTCGCGAGAATTAGTGCAGCGAGCATGCAAGGCATACCCATAGAGCTCCCATGGTTGACACACAATTCAAGCTATTCAAGGACACTCTTCCATTCTGGAAGAATAGTATCGTTGGTTGAATTTGTAGAGAACTACACTCTATAGCCACAAAGATGTAGGTGCAGTCACAGTATTACAACTCCACATAGGTTTCGATATTTGTGCACATAGCATTCATACATGCAACTGATAGTACAGAGGATGAAAGGAAGGTATTGAGGGAGTATCACTTTTATATTAGTTATGATCGCACACGTTCTCTAGAGTTCATGGAAGGTTACTTCCAGATGTTATACAACCATTTGGCTCAGAGGGGCATATAATATGGTCAAACAACTGTGCAACATAGTTCAAGAACGTGCACATGTTCTACTAGTTGTGGAGGATGCATCTCACTACACATGTTCAACATATGTGGAACTTTTTTGAAGCCGAACATTAAGAGAGGCCAGATAATGATAAATAGTATCAATAGTCAACATTCATAATACATATTCACTACAGATTTTGGTTGATGGATGATACTAACATTGCACCATATGAGGATTTTTGTACACTAATAGGATCGAGTGAGTTGCACTCTTTACTTAGCTCAAATGCAGGTTCATGGAGTATCCATACACGTAAGATGGCATGCTTTTGTTCTTCATGTACATTGCAAGCCTGGAATGATTGTGAGTTAGGGAAGTGGGTTGGACAAATGGTTGATAAGTTATCTTAGCCCACTTCACATGTATCGCCTTCTGATGGCATTGGAACTAACACAAATGGAATCATCGGTTGAATTTGACCATGTATTAGATCTAGTTCAACCAGGTAATATATCTACTTGCTTAGTATTTGAAATTCCATATCGTTATCTTACTTTGTACCGTATTCATAATGTTGACTAATTTCAAGAGATATGTTGCACATATAAATGAAGGGCATGTTTATGCAGTTATTGCAGATGAAGACAACGAAGAAGGTACAGACTATTACTTGTGTCGTTGTGTTGAGGAAAAAAGAAATTGGAAGCCCCAATTGTAGATGGAGAAAACATTGAATACCCTATAGGATCAGTTGTTCTTATTGGAACATGGCTCAGAAGGTACCCACATAAGAGTGTTAAACATTAGTTGTTTGAGGAATTTGACACGCATCATAAGATTCTTTCATTACTCTCAAACCTTGTTGTGGCATCCAATGTTCCTTTGACAAATATAAATGGTAGACCTTGAACAAGACCTTGTGGAAGGTCCATGAAGTCTAACCATGACGGGCAATACTTGACACAATAAAGAGTAGAGCAGACCCGATGGTTCATTGGATTAATTTGTAAGTATATGCAATAACCTGCTCTTATTAATTTATACTTGATGGTAAAATTTGTTAGTAAGTCTCTATTTTTTATGTTAATAAATGCATATTTAATGTCTTCTCCCATTCTGTAGTTCTGGCAGACTGCATTATGCTCGATGGATGTTTATACTCCTCCTCCAAAGCTCCCATTTTGGAAAAGGTTGTGGAATTTGTCTTCACACCTACTAATTGCATTTGCTAGAAAGTTTCCAAAACCTTTTCAACAAATCCATTTTGTGCATATCCCGCAATCATTGCAATCCATGACATATCTCTTTGATAGATTTTGTGAAACAATTCACATTCCTTTTCCATGCTTCCACATTTCTCACATACATGTCTACTAGGCGCTGCAACCACAACATCTAACAAAATTTCATTATTTATTCTGATTGATGTTCACACCGCCCAAAGCCCCCATTTCCGGGTACAAGTAGGAAAGATGTTGGCAAAGGTTGTGGAATTTGGATTTATACCTACCAATTGCATTTGCTTGAAACTTTCTAAAGCATTTTCAACAAATCCATTTTGTGCATATCTAGCAATAATTGTAGTCAATGAGATGACATCTCTTTGAGGCATTCTGTCAAAAAATTCGCATGCTTTCTCTATGCTTCCACATTTTGCATACATGTCTAACAAATCATTAGTCATGAATTAGGATGAGTCTTTTAGATTACCTGAGTCAATAGTGTGAAAATTGCAATCTTGTACAAATGTTGCTCTTCTAGCCTATGAAGGCAAAACAACTCAAATTTGTATATGAACATGCAATATTGATGTCTTGATGATGTAATAAGGTTTTTTTAGGGTCATTTGAATGGATTTTTGGGTCTTAGATGATAGGAGTAAATTTTTTTTCAAAAATGCAATGTTGTCATAGTGTAATTTGTGTAAACTCGTCATTTAAGTTGTAAATCCCTTAACCAATGGCCCCCTCTTTCAAAAAATAGTTGAGGGTCATTGGAAATGATGTGTAAAAGTTTATAAGGCCTCCTTTTAGTTAGGGCAGAAGGTTGATTGGAAGTTTGAATCATTTGAATATTAAAAAAACTCTATTTTTCTTGATTTTCCAACAGTTTTGACTATTCCTTCAATTGGTATGACCTACAGCAGCATTGTAAATCCCTATAATGAATATGGTTTGATAGAGAGTAGAGAATAATTTCTTTTGGTGGTGATTTGAATTGATTTCATTAAGTATTAAGAAATTTACTTCAATTTTAGTGAAAGAGGGTCTGAAACCCTACCAAACAAGGGTTTGGTCACCAAAATGGTCATAATTCCCATTTCCACCGTGGGAAAAATGTAAAACTTACTAGAATGTTAGGTTTAGGGCCCTTATTCATGTTCAAATTTGTTTCATAGTGAAAGATGGAGGTTTGCAAAAGTTATTTGATGCCCTAGGTCAGTTTTTCCCTTGTAAATGCATGAAAATGGTCGTTAAAATGCACTTTTCATAATTTTCTGAGTATTTGTGCAATACTAATGAATGAAAAGCATGGAATAGGTCTTAGGGAACCTGTTAGAATATTTTAAAGGAATTATGGGTGTTTGGGTGTGCCTTGAAAGGTTGAACACTTCCTTATGCAGGCCTAGTTAAGCCTCATTTATGGCTTGTAAGTCAATCTTTTGATACATTTTATGGTGGGTTTTTGATCTTGTGCTTTTGGGAACTTGTGGAGGATATTTTTAGGAGTCTAAAAGAATGTTTCATTTTCTGGTTAATTCCTTTAATTAGTTTTTATTTTGACTATCCTATTGGTAAATGTTGCAAAGTTACATGGGCTTGTGTAGGAGCGATGGAAGAATGGATGTTTATGGGTACAAGGTTTATTTGTTTGGTCATTTTCTATTGTGTGAAGAGTTTTTACATCATCCCCAAGTCATGTTGAGATGTTTGATTGTGTGATTCAAGTTGAGTGATCAAGTTTCATTGTTGAGTGATCAATTCAATCAAAAACAACAATGGCAAAGTCTGCCCTTTCAAGGTTTTATGAAGGGAAAGAGAGTCCAAATTGTAAGGGAAACAAGAATTTCTTAAATGAATGTCAAGTTGAGTGTGGATTGAGATTTTTCTTCCTTTGCTCTGCATCACATTAAGCCAGTTTGGAACACATCTCAAATTGGACATTAGGTCCTTTTAAAGTCATTTATTTCAAATTAGGACATTAGGTCCTTTCAAATTAGGACATTAGGTCCTTTCAAATTGGAACACATCTCAAATTGGACATTAAGACTAGTGATCTTGCCATTATCATCTATTTTAGTTTAAATTCCCTTGGAACACCTCCTCTAAACTCTATATCCTTGCATTCAATGGTGTCCTTCAAATTGTGTTTGTATGATGCCTTGAATTGTCATAAGGTTTCTTAATAGGTCTTTGAAACCCTTGCTTCTCTAAAATTTTTCTATTCATTGACTGTCATACTTAAAATATTCCTTCAAATTCCTTCAAGGTGTTTAGGAATGATGATTTAATGGTGAAAAGTCAAAGAGAAGATTCTGGAAGTGTGTGGAAGTCAATTTTTCAAGAGGCCCTAGTTTATGGAGCAATTTCATGAGGGTTTTGTGTTTGATCATGTTAAGGGTGTCATAGGAGATTAAAAAATGGAAAATAATTGGTTTGGGAACAATTTAAGATACCGTAGAAAGTTTCATGGTCAAGTGATAAGTTTTGGATAGGGTTGCTTTGGAAAAGGGTGCTATTTAGGCTAGTTTTGGTGGGACAACAAATTTTTAAAGGTTTGGTCTGAAAAAAGTGCTATCAAGATTTTGGTATGTTGTGTAGCATCACAAAAAACACCTAATTCAATCATTAGTTTGGTGAGTCTTTTGGAAAAGTTGTTAGAAAAGTAAAAAAAAACCATTGGAGGCCTAGTTGGCTGGAAGCCTAGTCAAGGTGGAAAAGTGGGTTTTTGTTTGAGTCAGAGCTTTGGGGCTTTGAAAACATTCAATACAAGTTTTTTTGTATCCCTTAAGGGCATTCCAAGGGTTTGGATCCATACGAGAAAGATTGGAGTCATAAGTGCACTTTGAGGCTTCTTTCCTTAACGTTGTTTAGAACATGCTTGAGATTACTTCAATGAAAAAACCTTCAAGCATTTGAGTTATATTTTGAGTCCCATATCCTCTACATCATAGTCATATCAGAGTAGTAAGTAGGTCCTTTAGGGATTGAAGAATCAACAATGGCACCTAAAAATCAGTTAGCAAGAGAGTTGGAGGAGTTGAGGGAAACATTGGAAAGGGAGAGAAGGGAAAGAAGAGAAGAAGAAGCAGCAAGAGAGCAGGCTAAAGCAAGGGGAGAGAGAAGCTATGTAGGCTAGGATCAATAGCCTTGAGAGAAATAGGTGAGGAGAACAAGGAGAACAAGAAGACAATGATGAAGAAGAAGAGTGATAGGGAGGGGGTTGGAGGAATCAATCATAGAGTCCTACTCTAGGTCTTTCTTGCAAGAACTCCTTGGTTTTTTGTTTCACCACCTTAACCTATAGGACCCTTCTCAAGTTTAGGTACCCCTGGTCTGTCTGGCCAACCCCACTTCTATCACAATTCCATCTACCAAGTTAACCTTGGTGCAATGCTTCAACTCTTCCTTAGCCCTTAATCTACCCTAAAGGCTAATCTATCCTCAACACTCCATTAGTTCTTGTAGGGGTGTAGAGATGTCTTCAATGGCTTAAAACCAACCTCCTAGGGTTCTTGAAGGTTCACCAAAACTCCACCTTTTCATTGCTTTCACCAAACCCTCATCTAGGGTTAAGAAGGCTACTAGTCCATGACCCACAATTAGGTCTCCATCACCAAAACAAATGGTTATTACTCAAACATTTCAAAAGACCACCTCAATCTTTCTTTGAGGTCCTTGTCCCATATGAACACCTCTCAAATATTTTTGAGGTCCTAAGCTTTAACTATCCGTACAATGCTTAATCTTGAAAATTGTCATTTCCTAGGGTTTTAAGCCATTTTCTGGCTATTTTCAAACTGTCAACTTGTTCTCACATCAATTGAACTGATGGAGCTTTCTCCTTCATGTGGCAACTAGGTAAGACACTTACCTACCTCCTCTAAAAATAAATTTATCAAGAACTGGTCACCCCTACAAGTTATGTGCTCTGCACTTCTTGTCTTCCCTAGCCTGATTCTTCCTCGCTCGCCTAGGCCAAGACTTTGCCAATAGCTCTTGTGTTCACACAAACCCTAAATCCTACCATATTTACACATATGTAGTCTAGTCACTATTCCTAAAGGGTGGTACAATTTGTATGGTAGGAAAGTGATCTAAACCTCCATTTGCTCAAGACTTCCTAGTTCAAACTAGCAACAGTGTGGAATCCAACTTATTTACAAATAGTGCTTGAAAATGAATAAAACGACTATCTAATGACACACAAAGCTTGTAGAAACACCAATCTACATCCT
>VDFB02333090.1:0-12809 GCA_007258455.2 Sequoia sempervirens
CAATATTAAAGTGATGAATTTAATTAAAAAGTCAAAATTGAAGCTTTGAAGAAAGGGACGCCATCTATTGGAGGATTAGGGTTTGACTCAAAAAGGAAGATTAGGGTTTAGAGAAGGTCAACGGCAAATTATAAAAGGAAGCCTTTGGTTCTCATTTCATCATCTTTTGTCTACAGGAATGTTATGCTGCCGGATTGGCTTTCGGATTGCTTCGAGGAATGTACGCCTCCTAGCTTGGCATTGCTTTTCGCTTGAAAGATAGCGACTAGTGGTGAGATAGTGTAGTTTGAGAGTTTGTATTGGGATTTGTGCATTGTAGTCAGCTTGTGGCCTTCTACTTCAGATTTATGCATATTAGAGAAATTCTGGAAATTGCATTTTCAATTACAGCAGATTGTCTTTTTCATTCATAAGTCAAAAAATACAAAAAAGATCGTTCTGGGTATTGTTTAGATCCCTTTGTCTGGGAAGGGCGCACCTTTGTCTTAAGTTTCAGATTTTTTAGAGAAGCATGGAATTTTTAAAGTGAAATCGCCCCTCTTGCTGGCCCGTACCTTTTGGTTTTGCATTGGTTTTCGTGCATAAAATAAATAGGAACTTTTGATCAGCTCTCAGTGTTATATTTTGGTCGCCTTCATCTTAGGATCATATTGCAGTTCGTCTTGTGAGATTTGGATGAGTTTGGAGGGAGTTGTGAGTGAATTTGTGAGTTTCAGGGCTGCTGTTCATGCATGCGGAAAACAGGACTGTCACAAATCAGATTGTCAGGTTGGCTTTAATAATAGAGTTTTTTATTTAAGCTTTATTATTCAGTGAAGGAAACTCAATATATAATGTTGCAGCTCTATTTATCTCTTGATTCACATTGATAGCAAGGCATTATCTATCATATGCGCCCAAGGTGGTAAGTGTTATAAGGTGTTAAAAAAATATTGCTAAGGCGTGTAAGGTAAAACAATGTTGCTAGGCGTGGTTTTAAATTTCCTCCAAGTATGCTATGCGCCTAAGTGTAGAATGAAATATAAGATGATGTGATGAAAATTTTTCCCAAGGCGTTGGAGCTTCAAGTGAAGATATTTTCCAAGTGTGAAATAAAATGTGAGGTGAAACAAATTGCTAGGCGTTGGAATTACAAAATAATAAATTTTTCCTAAGACATTGAAGATGTTGGAAGTTAAAATGATGTGCTTGCAAGAGGATCTTCTAAGCGAGATAAAAAAAAAAATTCTGACAGGCAAAGGTGAGTAAGATTGAATAAAAATTTCCAAGGCGAAAATTTTCAAGATGATTTAAAATTTTTCCAAGGCAAAGTATTTTCTTCCTTAGGAAATACGCCTAGAGCTCAAGGTGGTGAATTTTCTTCTTAAAGCGCGAGCAAATTTTTCAGAGATGAAGTCAGAAGATGATGGCAATACAGGATGAACTCAAATTTCTCGAGTCAGAGCAACAAGATGTTCACGGGGATGAAGAACGGATTTAAATTGATGGAGTAATATTTTCTAAGGTTCAAAATTTCAAAATTTAAATGAACCCGTTCGTTGGGTATCCATGGATTCGAAGCGTTCTGGAGAAAATTCTCTTCTGGGTACTGAACATTTGTGATGATTGATGGATTTCTATGTCTTCGGCACTCCGCCAACACTTTTTGGGTGAAGAATTTAATTAGTGCTCAAATTGTGAAATTTTCCTAAGGAAAATTTAAAATTCTCTAAGGCAAAGAGAATAAAATGTGTTTTCAAGACGAATTTCTCCGGACAACGAATTTGAAGTGAATTGCCTAGGTGATTTTGATTGAATTCTTCGATGATGAGTTTTCCAGAGCTGAAGAGAAGTAAATTCGAATTCAAATGACAGAGTTCCAGCTGGATTGTGTACCACCCATTTCAGTTTAGGAAGTTGAGGCTGTACTTGGCAAGTTCGTTGAGTTTGCAGCCAAAGAGAAGGAGAATGGGAATGCACTGTTGGACGAGGATCTTCTAGAAGACTGATTGTGGGCATTAATTGCCTTTACTATTTTGGGAGTGAGGGAATCTTTGATTCATTTAATGTACCACTCCCCATTCTGGCAGTTTTTAGGGTTAGGGCTGAGGTGGCACGATTCTAGCCACTCTATTAATTGTAACCCTAGCCGTCTTTTGGGACTTGGCTAGCTATATAAGGGGGAGTCCCTCATTTGTAATTCAGTAGACATTAGATCAGAGTCAAAATTGAGTTAGAGCTTAGAGGCTAGAGAGTAGAGCATAGTAGAGCATTGTAGGCATTTTGTAAGTGTGGAGAAGAAAGAAAGTTTTCCCTTTGAAAACTTTGTGGAGATTGTTGTGTAATACTTTTCATGATAATAGATCTTTTCATTGATGGTGGAATTCGTCTTGTCATGAATAGCTAGCAAGGTCTCTTCTTCCTTTCGAATCTAAGCAGTATAACTTTCATTCCATGCAAGTAGTTTACTTTGATGTGGTGTTTTGTTGAGGTAGCTTCTTTCATTCCATACCACTAGTGTTCTTTTATTGATTTATAAGTTCGCTTTGGCAAGGGTCCAATCGAGAACATATTCAGCTTTAATCATTGTGATTTGTATACTTATATGCTGCTCATGGTATATGTATGCTAAATTGTAATCTGAACATCTCTTGCTATCCCTTTGAAGATTGCACTAATTTTGCTGAAGCTGTCCGATGTGAGGCTAGGTGAAATTTGGTCGAAGTCTGCCGAAATTGAGCTCCATATATCCTGCATCTAGAATAGAGCATAAGTTTCTTAGGCCCTATACTCATTTACTTTCCGCACATTTCTAGTTAGCTTTAGGAAAACATACTATATTGCCAAATCATACGTACAAAATCCCCTTCGAATCATCTATCTGTTGTCAACTGCAAGAATCTTGAACAATTGTGTAAGTCCCCTGCGAAGAAATTGGCCAAAGAACCAGAATGAACCGGACTAATTTTTATTTTTTTTTCATAAAGATTATTAATGCAACATGCACCCGTTAAGGTTAGCATAAACCAAAACGATGCAGAAAGTAACTCTAACCAGAATGTACACCAGGATCCCGGTGCGGGCAAGGTGTGAGCATTGGTCAGAGGATCTCAAAAGTAAATGCTGAACAAGAACTCTAACCAGAGATGCGCCGATGAACGACGAGCATTCGGTCAGAGGATCCCTATCTATTGCAATACTGAAAAGAGCTCAACACCAAGTATGTGCTACTCGAACCGTGATGGATCAGAGGCGACCATATGGCGGAGACTTAGGAAATTACAATGCAAGAAAGTAAAAGGCGGCAAGCCAGCCTCTTCCACTTCTTCAGTGGGAATTACAAGTTAGAGAAATGAGATATAAGATTGGAAATGCTGATAGTACTACTAACAGCTTACAATAAGATAGAATATACTCATAAACAGAAATGTTATGTCTTTCCAAGCTGCATATGATTAGTAAGCTTTCACAATATCAAACTTGATGTCCAATACTTAAATCTCAAATCCAAGGAACAACTATCTTAAATCTGTCAGACGACCGCGACAAAGAACGCATGAAAATCTGCAACACAGGTATCCAATTTCTTTAAATGTTCATAACTCTTGCCCAAATCACACCCTCTATTGACACCGCATCACCTAAGTGCGATTGCTTGTAAGGATGAAGGCTCTTGGCGAGAAAGCTCAAACCCACTCTCAATAACTCCCAAATGATTTGTAGACATTCCAAGACACCCCCTAAATGGTACGGCCCAGCAGCAAGGGCGATTTTACTCAATAAAAATAAAGACTCACAATTAAAATCTGAAAGTTAGCTAGAAAGGTCGCCCTATATTGGCAAACAGATAGATGCAATACCCAGAATGATAACATTTTTATTTTCTGACTTGTGAGCAATTCTTACATTCTTCAATGACATTCAGCAACATCATAAATATGACAGAAACACAAACTAGGACTCCAAAATGCAAACCACACAACTGAAATATGAAATAACTCACTACAAGCTAACCTCTCAACTAGTTGCTATCTTTCAAGCAAGAAGATGAGCCAATGCTAGGAGGTGTGCTTTCCTCGAAGCGAGTGTCTGAAATCAATCCAGCAGCATAACGGTGTAGTAGACAGAAGATACCAAATGAAGAGCTGAGGCCAGCTTAAATAGAAATGAGAGAAATATCTAGAAACTTCCAGAAGGCGCCCCAAAACCCTAATTTTCAAATTACTCTTTTCCCTCCAAAAGATGGCGTCCTTTTTCTTCCATAAAATATTTCACTTTTAAAATAAACTTCATCTCACAAAGGGCGTCCCATTTAAATAATCTTCAAAATTTGACATTAAAATATAATATATCTCCTTATGACTTTTGACTCCCTTTAAAAAGTCCCTCTTTTAAAAAACAACTTAAAGTTGCACCGCTAGATTCAAGGGGTATAATAAAATAATAAATATTATAATAATAAATACTTATCTCCACTAAAAAAATGCACCTAAGGCCACGTAGACTGAAGTGTCACCTAGAAACAAATGTAAGAGGTGATCCAACCTAATCAACCTGCTAAACCGCCCATCGCTAAATAGAATTTACTAAAATAGTAATTCACGGCTGTCTTTAATGCTAAATCAATATTACCATCGCAAAGCTCCAAAACCCTTAAAGAATCCGCCAGCCAAAACTCCAACCTAAAGCAACAACCACCTCAAAACGAGGAAACCCTAATTTCACCCTCCGCACAGCCTACGGGTCTCCGGAATAGGCCAACGGTCAACAGAAACGATCACTGCTGAGTAGGGGACATTACAGTCCGCCCTCCCCAAGATTGCTTGCCCTCAAGCAATCGCAAGTCTGGATGCTGTAGAATCTCCTCATCCTCCCACGTAGCATCCTCCAATGGTAAGTTCTTCCATTTTACCAAATACTCTTTGATTGTTCTCCTCCTCAAGGAACGCTCTCTGAAATCAATAATCTGTTCTGGAACCAAGGTCAACTGTCCTTCTTCATCCAAAGGAGGTAACTGTGGTGAAGCCACAACGTTGTGTCCAAGTGCCTTTTTGAGGCGAGACACATGGAAGACATTGTGGACCTTACTACCCGAAGGTAGTTCCAACTCATAAGCCACCGCTCCAACTTTCCTAACAACTTTGAATGGTCCATAGAAGCGGGGTTTCAGCTTCTCAGCTCCACTCTTCTTAAGTGTGGATTGTCTGTAGAGATGAAGCCGAAGATATACCATGTCACCAACCTCAAATGAGCGCTCAACACGCCGCTGATCAGCGTACATCTTTTGCTGATTTTGTGCCATTTGAAGGTTGTCCTTCAAAGATTTCAAAACATCTTGGCTCTGCTGCAACCAATCCTTGGCTTGAGGAGCTTTGCTATCGCCAAACACCAAATCTGCAAA
The DNA here is from genome assembly GCA_007258455.2 of Sequoia sempervirens. NCBI lineage: Eukaryota > Viridiplantae > Streptophyta > Pinopsida > Cupressales > Cupressaceae > Sequoia > Sequoia sempervirens. The sequence goes on from VDFB02333090.1 coordinate 5,381, forward strand.
GCTTGGAGCCTCGTAACCATAGAGGGCCATGAATGGAGACATCTTTATTGACATGTGGAAAGATGAATTGTAGCAATATTCTCCCAAGTGGAGCCATTTTACCCATGCTCTTTGCTGTTCTGAGACATAATTTCTGAGATAGCCCTCCAACCACTTGTTCACAATCTCCGTTTGACCATCCGTTTGTGGGTGATAGCTAGTGCTTGGAGTAAGCACCGTACCACTCATTCTAAAAATTTCCTGCCAAAAGGTGCTTAGGAACTTGCTGTCCCTATCACTCACAATATTTTTAGGCAACCCATGCAGTCTAAACACTTCATGGAAGAACAAATCTGCAACTTGAGCTGCTGTAAATGTGCTTGTGATGGCAAAGAAATGAGAGAATTTGGTCAATCTGTCCACTACAACATAAATACAGTCTTTGCCTTGAGCCCTAGGCAACCCGGTGATGAAATCCATAGAGATACTCTCCCATTTTTGATTTGGAATGGGAAGTGGCTGCAGTAGACCAGCTGGAAGAGAGTGCTCATTTTTATTCATTTGACAAGTACTACACTCCTTGATGTGACGCTGAACATCATCCTTCAACCCCTTCCAAGAGAATCTCTCTCGAATCTGCTTGTATGTCTTGAAGTACCCTTGATGACCAGCAAGTGGACTGTCATGGAAAGTCACCAAAATCTTCTTCTTAAGTTTAGAATCAGCCACCAAGAAGATTCTTCCCTTGTAGTGGATCAACCCATCAACTACCTTGTACCTTTCATCATGAAAAGTACCTTCAATAACGCTGGTTGCAAACTGATTTTTGGCATAATCAGCAAGCAACAACTCCTTCCAATCAGCATTAAGCTCACACAATGAGCTCAAGTGAGGCCTTCTAGACAAGGCATCTGCCACAACGTTATTCTTCCCTTTGACATACTCAATATCAAAATCGTAAGCTTGTAGCTTACTCACCCACTTCTGCTGTCTCTCATTCAAATCCTTCTGATGCATAAAGTGCTTGAGACTGTTGTGATCAGTCTTGACCACGAATTTGCTCCCCACTAAATACTGTCTGAATTTGGCTAATGCATGCATGATTGCAAGCATTTCCTTGTCATAAATAGAGTAGGTTCTTTCAACCCCTCTTAATTTTCTGCTTTCAAATACAATTGGATGCTTCTCTTGCATCAAAACAGCCCCAATACCTTCCCCTGATGCATCACACTGTAACTCGAAGGGTTTGGAGAAATCTGGTATGGCCAATACAGGACAAGAACTCATGATTTTCTTGAACTTATCAAACACACTTTGAGCTTTTTCTGACCACATGAAAGCTCCCTTTTTAGTGAGGTCAGTAAGAGGAGCAGCACTCTGAGAATACCCTTTCACAAACCTTCTGTAGAAGCCACAGAGACCCAAGAATCCCTTCAAATGAGTCAGATTTTCTGGAGGTGGCCAATCTACTATAGCCTTGATCTTTTCTGGATCAACCTTCACCCCTTCAGCGCTGATGATATGGCCAAGGTAGAGCAGCTCCTTCATTCCAAATTCACATTTGGACTCTTTTGCAAACAAACTCTCTGATTCAAGAATGCTAAGCACTTCCTCCAAGTGCTTGAGGTGTTCTTCCCACGTCTTGCTGAAGATGAGAATATCATCAAAGAAGATTAACACAAATTTCCTCAACTGCTTCTGGAAGACTCTGTTCATGCAAGACTGGAAAGTGGCTGGAGCATTAGTCAAGCCAAAGGGCATGACTAGGAACTCGAAATGACCATAGTGGCATCTGAATGCCGTCTTCTCAACATCTGAGCCCCTCATCCGGATTTGATAGTAACCCGATCTCAAATCAATTTTGGAGAAGAATTTAGCACCATGTAGCTCATCAATGAGCTCATCGATCCGAGGAATAGGATACCGATTTTTTATTGTGCTTTGATTCAAGGCACGATAATCTACACACATGCGGATGGTGCCATCTTTCTTCTTCACAAGAACCACAGCTGAAGCGAAGGGACTCTTGCTAGGGCGAATGAAGCCCATCTCCAGGAGTTCTCTTATGTTCTTCTCAATTTCGTCCTTCTGCTTCTTAGGATATCTATACGGTGTTGTGATGACTGGTTTGGCCCCTTCCTTAAGTTCAATAACATGCTCAGCACCCCTTTCTGGTGGTGGCCCAGGTGGTAGATCAGCAAACACCTTACTCCTTTTGGTGAGTATGGATTGAATATCAGGAGGATATTCCCTCTTGGTCTCAACTGGACTAGCAGGAAGAACCATGCATTCCGCAGCCCACTCCACTTGGTCATGTCTAATCAGCCTTTCCATCCTTTTGAAAGAAACTATACGAGGACCACCATTAGACATTCCTCTCAAAACAACTCTTTTGCCATCAGATTGGAACTTGAGCTCCATTGTTTGTAGGTTGAGAGAGATTTCACCAAGTGAACGTAACCATTGTATGCCCAAAACTGCATCTGTGTCACCAATAGTAACCACATAGAAGTCATCTTTGACTTCATAGTTTCCCAACTGCAAGGACATGTTAGGAACTCTTCGTGTGCAGGAAATGTGAAACCCATCAGCCACCATGACTTTGAAGCCTTCAAATTCTTCAGTTTTGAGACCTCTCTTGGCAACCACACCTTCATCAATGAAGTTATGCGTTGCACCAGTATCAATCAATGCAACAATTCGATGACCTCCAACTCCACCACGAACCTTGAAAGATTCGTTCTTTTGGAAACTAGAGAGTTGGGCAATAGGCCCCCCAACTCCTTGCTCATGATCGGACTCTTCTGTGGCTCTTTCATCCTCGCTGTCCCCAAAATAAGACTGCTGATCAGACATATCTGATGCTGATTCATAATCAGAATACGTCCCCATTTGATTATAACGCCCTCTTCCAGGACATCTATGGCCTTTAGTCCAAGGCTCTAAACATGTGTAACACTTGCCCTCCTTTCCGAGCTGTTCACGTTGCTCTTCAGTCAATTTAGGTGGGAACTTCTTGTGCTGATTAGAAGAATGTCTTTTATCTTTATCCTTCTTATGGCCAAAAGGCTTAGGCGGAAATTTAGGCCTAGGGGCTGATAACTCCATACTACGAGCCTTCTTGATTGCCTCATCAAGACTTGGTGGATCGAAAGCTTTAACCCACCCTTTCAATGGTTCAACCAAACCTTCAGAAAACAACACAACCAATCTTCTTTCGGTGATGTTGGGCACCATCACAGAAAGCCTCTGGAAATCAGCAATGTATGAATCCAAGGAGCCATGCTGCTTGAGTTGTGCAAGCTCGCGAAATCTTACTTCCGGGTCCTTAGTGTCGAACCTTTCAATCAGCTTGTTGGTGAATTCTCCATAAGTCTGAATAAGGTTATGGCCAAGAGTGACCAAACCATGGTACCACCACTCATGGGCAGCTCCTTCTAAATGGAGCGTTGCAAACTTGATGGCATCTTCTTCTGGCATGGGACGAAGTGAAAGGTAATTATCTAACTTCTGAACCCACGATCTTGCCGAACACTTATCACTTCCATCAAAGTGAGCCAATGTTACCTTCCCTAAGGCTTGATGGAAATCAGTTCTAGGAGCCAAGTTAGCTCGGTTATCAACTCTTCTTCCGTGTCTTCTGTCCCTCTGATTCAAGAATTGATCAAAGGACCATAGGTTCCTAAGATCAGGTGGTAGGGTGGAGTACTCCATGTAGGCTTGCCTAGCATCATCTACCAAAGGGACGGTAGCTTCAACTTGTTGTTCTTCCCTTGGAGTGAATGTAGGAAAGAGCGGTCTAGAGGCTGATCCGCTAGAGATGGTATCATGCTGTCCAATAGTTCTGCTTCCTCCATTACCATTGTTCCCATTATGCCCATTGTTTCCATTGACACCACTGCTTTCTCCTGTAGCATGGTTTTGATTCGGAGTATGGTTCGGAGTAGCTTGCTGATCCATTTTAGCAAGTAATCGAGACATCATCTCAATCATTCCATCAAACTTCTTTTCCATCCTTGCATCCTTCTCTTCCATGGCTGTCCTAAGACTGTCTGACATGTTCTCAACTGTTTTACCCGTATCCACTGTTATCCCTGTTTCTCTCAAAGCCTCTGACAAAGTATCTGCTTCTGGCACTGGCGGAAACTGTGTCTGTTGTCTTCTGGCCTGACCTCTGGTGTAGTAGCGACAGTCACTGTCACTCATCTGACCACTGAATCACTGTTGGGCACAGGTTGGCAGAATCATGGCTCTGATACCACTGTAATGAACCGGACCAATTTTTTTTTGTTTTTTCATAAAAGATTACAATGCAACATGCACCCGTTAAGGTTAGCATAAACCAAAACGATGCAGAAAGTAACTCTAACCAGAATGTACACCAGGATCCCGATGCGGGCAAGGTGTGAGCATTGGTCAGAGGATCTCAAAAGTAAATGCTGAACAAGAACTCTAACCAGAGATGCGCCGATGAACGACGAGCATTCGGTCAGAGGATCCCTATCTATTGCAATACTGAAAAGAGCTCAACACCAAGTATGTGCTACTCGAACCGTGATGGATCAGAGGCGACCATATGGCGGAGACTTAGGAAATTACAATGCAAGAAAGTAAAAGGCGGCAAGCCAGCCTCTTCCACTTCTTCAGTGGGAATTACAAGTTAGAGAAATGAGATATAAGTTTGGAAATGCTGATAGTACTACTAACAGCTTACAATAAGATAGAATATACTCATAAACAGAAATGTTATGTCTTTCCAAGCTGCATATGATTAGTAAGCTTTCACAATATCAAACTTGATGTCCAATACTTAAATCTCAACCAAGGAACAACTATCTTAAATCTGCCGTATCAGACCTGCACAAAGAACGATGAAAATCTGCAACAATATATCCACTTAAATGTTCATAACTTGCTCAAATCACACCCTATTGACACCAGACGAAGTGCAGATTGCTTGTATGATGAAGGCGCCCAAGGAGAAAGCTCAAACCCACTCTTAATAACTCTCAATGAATTGCACACATTCCAAGACACCCCCAAAAAGGTACGGCCCAGCAGCAAGGGCGATTTTACTCAATAAAAATAAAGACTCACAATTAAAATCTGAAAGTTAGCTAGAAAGGTCGCCCTATATTGGCAAACAGATAGATGCAATACCCAGAATGATAACATTTTTATTTTCTGACTTGTGAGCAATTCTTACATTCTTCAATGACATTCAGCAACATCAGAAATATGACAGAAACACAAACTAGAACTCCAAAATGCAAACCACACAACTGAAATATGAAATAACTCACTACAAGCTAACCTCTCAACTAGTTGCTATCTTTCAAGCAAGAAGATGAGCCAATGCTAGGAGGTGTGCTTTCCTCGAAGCGAGTGTCTGAAATCAATCCAGCAGCATAACGGTGTAGTAGACAGAAGATACCAAATGAAGAGCTGAGGCCAGCTTAAATAGAAATGAGAGAAATATCTAGAAACTTCCAGAAGGCGCCCCAAAACCCTAATTTTCAAATTACTCTTTTCCCTCCAAAAGATGGCGTCCTTTTTCTTCCATAAAATATTTCACTTTTAAAATAAACTTCATCTCACAAAGGGCGTCCCATTTAAATAATCTTCAAAATTTGACATTAAAATATAATATATCTCCTTATGACGCCTTGACCCTCAAAAGTCCCCTTTTTAAAAACAACTTAAAGTTGCACTGCTAGACCAAGGGGTATAATATTAAAATAATAATATTATAATAAAATACTTATCTCTCCACTAAAAAAAGCGCCCAAGGCCAAGAATTGAAGTGCCAGCTGAAACAACAGAAGAGGTGATCCAACTGAACTGAACCCAAACTGTCCACTGCCAGAAATAGAATTTACTAAAAATAGTAAATTCACGAAGTTGCCCGGAATGCCAAACTGAACACACCACTGCGAAGCTCTCTGAAAACCCAGAAAGAATCCGCAGTCAGAAACCCAAACTCCAAGCAACAACCACCTCAAAACGAGGAAACCCTAATTTCACCCTCCGCACAGCCTACGGGTCTCCGGAATAGGCCAACGGTCAACAGAAACGATCACTGCTGAGAAGGGGACATTACAAAATCACATTGAGCCAACCGAGCCTATTCAAGAGATAAAAGAACCTTGGAGTTGAACGTGATGAACTTTCTCTTGCAATCTTAGCATGCTAATACTTTGATCAAGAGAATAGGGTAGCCGCGATGACTTATTCTCGCTAAGCAGCGGGCCGCCAAAAACACATCAACACTTAAAACCAAAAGTGCACAAGTACTCTTCACTCATGGAGAGCCGTCAACACCGCCGAACACACCACCAAAGCCCCAGTACAATAGCAATGCATCCCCTGGAGGTTACCGGAGCAACAGAAGTCCGAGAAACATGATACAGTACGATGCAAAAGGAAGGCCCATGATCCAATGCAGGAAGTGCAACGAATGGGGCCACTTTGCCAGGGACTGCCAGAACGGTCAAGGTTCGGGAGGGAGATTGTGTAAGTGGTGTGGACTAGGCGATCATGAAGATAACGAATGCCCTAAGCAAAAGGGTATCCACATGCTGGAAGTAGAAGAACAAGAGGTACTGGCGATCACCAGAGCACAAGCAAAAAAGGCCACTTACCTAGATCCATGTACGGAGAAACAAAGGATGAAGCAAAAACTAAAGTGGAACTGGCGATGGCGAAAGAAAACAAAGTACCTCTAGAGAAGCTTGGAACCTCTCAGCGGTCAGAGGCGGAAACCAACATCATACGGCAGGTACTGCAGACCACCATACCAATAAAAGTAAATGACCTTCTACAGACTATGCCGCAGTTGGGACTGGCGATCACAAATGTCGTCGAGGATGGCAAGCAACTGCAATTGGAAGAACGAAGGCAAGAATTGATACCAGAATTGCCACCGTATGGTCAACAAACAATCGAGCCAGTATTGCTCACAGCGAACATCGGAAAGATGCCAGCGGTCGTGCATATGGAGATCAAAGGGAATATCTTGACAAATACTATCGTCGACGGAGGATCGGGAGTCAACGTACTACCCGAAGCCACATGGAAGAGTCTTGGGAAGCCTACACTCTGGCCACCGACATTCCAACTGGTTGGCGCTGATCAACATGGTATCAAGCCATTGGGAACGCTGATGGCGCAGAAGGTGACGATCGGGACACAACAGTTTTTGCTAAATTTTGTCGTCATCCCATTACAGAGGAAAGCGTACGATGCACTACTTGGGGGAGGATGGCTGATAGTGGCGAAGGCAAGTCATAATTGGAAGAGGAACACACTTTCGATCGAGAACAATGGGGGGAAGTATGTCAGCGACTTGAAGAACCAGGTCGTGAGCGAAGAATTGGCTTCCTCCGGATTTGAATCGGATGGAGGTGAGTCGGATGTGGACGAAGGAAGGAAAGCTATGGAACCGAACATT
>VDFB02333091.1:0-15777 GCA_007258455.2 Sequoia sempervirens
GAAGGATCCTGTGCCTAATGAACCTACAGATAACGAGGGCTTTACTCAGGTTAAGGCCCGTAACAAAGGCAAGGGTAAGAAGAGAACTTGGTTGGATAGTCACAATGATGGCACTTTTAATAGATTTGATGTTCTGGAAGATTTGGCCCAGGAGGAAGGTATTCCAGTTGAGCTCTCTTCTGGGGCTAAGGGTATGCATGAAAGCCAGGATGAGGATGCAAAGAAGGTGGATCAGAGTGTAACTCCAGGGGACCTTCTGGTTGATTAGATTGCTCAGGATCTACCGTCTCAGGTTCAGGATATCAGGGATCTCCAGGGGTCACAGACTCCGAAGGGAGCTGTTGTGATGATTCCTGACCCCCCTGCTACTAAGGGGGCCTCAGACTCTGTGAAGGGTAACAAAGCTCCTCCTGTTTTAGGCTTACACCATAAATCGTTTAAAAAGGGGCCTCTTGACAAACCGTTAAGGGGTGGCAGGAAGACTGATCAAGAGAAGGTCAAGATTATTGGGGATACTTTGGTTGAGTCTGGGTCTGTGAAACCCATTGATTCCCACTTCTCCATCCCCCGTAAATGATTGTTTTATCATGGAATGTGAGGGGTTTGAACAGCATCCCTAGACAAAAGGCTATTCGCAGATTAATTGAATCTCAGTCTCCTGATGTAGTTTTTATTCAGGAAACAAAGCTTACAGTGGATGGTTTGGCTAATTGTGCTTCGCATATCTGGCCTCAGGGCAATTGGCAGGGGGTGGGTGCATTGAACAATTCGGGGGGGTTGGCTTGCTTCTGGAATTCGAGGAAAGTTCTCCCATTATGGTGGATTTCTAGTCGGTCTTCTATTTCTCTGGTAGCCTCTTGTTTTGTGACTGGAGAAAGATGCCTCTTATCTAATATTTATGCTCCTACTCATCTTTCTGGTAAGTCAAATCTTTGGGCTCACATCAGTTTCATTCGGGCCTTAGACCCGTTTCTTCCATGGATTATGGCCGGTGATTTTAATGTTGTTACTAGCCTGGATGAGAAACGAGGAGGGTTAGCCAAGCTGGACCCCTCAGCTGATCTTCTCAGGGATATGATTGGTTCCTTGAATCTCATTGATGTGAAGCCTTCCAATGGTGTCTTCACATGGAATAATAGGAGGTGTGGTGCTGAGGCTATCTCGGAAAGACTCGATAGATTTTTGGTTTCCTGCTACTGGATGAACAGTAGGTTGACCACCAGTTCAAAAATTCTTGATTGGAGAGGCTCCGACCATTGGCCTATAAAGCTCTCTGTCACCATGTATGGAGTCACCAAAAACCCTTCTTTCAAATTTCAGTTAATGTGGTTAAGAGATCAGTCCTTGCATGATCTTATGTTGGATTGGTGGTATGAGGGGATGCCTGCGCATGGGACGGCCATGTTTACTTTTTGTAAGAGGCTTCAACATGTGAAGTACAGGCTTAAGAGATGGAATAACCAATGTTTTGGGAACCTCCATGCTCAGAAGATGGCTGCTCAGTCCAAGTTGGATAACATCACTCGTATGATTCGAGACCAAGGGCTAACCTCTGATCTAAGTATAGCGGAGTCCTTGGCTCTTAAGGGTTTAGAAGAGTGGGAGCTTCGGAGGAGATCTTTTGGAAGCAAAAATCTCGGGTTGATTGGCTTCAGGAAGGGGATAGGAACACTGCATTCTTTCATAATTCGGTTAAGGCTCGGAGGCAAGGGAACTCTATCTCTTCATTGGTTTCGCCTGAAGGGGCTCATCTCTCTTCTTGTGTTGATATGTCCAAGGCTGCGGTCAATTATTTTTCAAACCTCTTTTCTAGAGAGGATCTTGCAACTTGGAATGAGGAGAGGGCCATCTTGGATTGTATTCCCCACTTGGTCTCTGCTGAGATGAATGGGGCTCTCTTATGTCCTATATCGTTACCTGAATTGGAGAAAGTGGTGTTTAACATGAAAAAAGGTAAGGCTCCCGGCCCAGATGGATTTCCTATTGAGTTCTTCCAAGAGTTCTGGGAAATAATAAAGTTTGATCTCCTCGCGGTGGTTCAAGAATCTCACAAGAACAAAAAGATGCTCAAGGCCATGAATTCCACTTTCTTGGCTCTCATACCTAAGAAGGAGGGGGCTAATCAGCTGGCTCAATTTAGACCTATTGCACTTTGTAATGTTGTCTACAAGATCATCACCAAACTGATTGCGGATAGACTCAAACCTCTCCTTGGTTCTCTGATTTCTCCTGAGCAGGGGGGTTTTGTCGAAGGAAGACAAATTTTGGATGGTGTTGTGATTGCTATGGAGGCTATTCATTCTATGGCTAACTCTAAGGAGAAGGCTATGTTTATGAAACTTGACATGGCTAAAGCTTATGATCGGGTGAGCTGGGAGTTCTTACAGAAAATTCTCTTGGCTTTTGGCTTCGATGTGGAGTGGGTGAATTGGGTTCTTAGTTGTGTGACCTCATCTTCCTTCTCTGTTCTCATTAATGGGGAACCTTCAGATTTGTTTAGTGCTTCTCGGGGACTTCGGCAAGGGGATCCTTTATCTCCTTATTTATTCATTATCATGGCGGAGGGTCTAGGAAGATTCATCAAATCTCAGGTGAGGCAAGGTCTTATCCAAGGTTGGAGATGGAACAATTCTCTTCCTTCCTACTCTCATCTTCAGTTTGTGGATGATACGGCATTGATGGGCATGGCTCGAATTAGTGAGGCAGTGAACTTCAGGAGTGCCTTAGACATATATTTGAAGGCTTCAGGTCAGTGCATTAATGATGACAAGTCATCCATTTATTTCTTTAATACCCCTCGGCTTATTCAAAGTAGGATTTCTAGGATCCTTAGATTTCAGATTGGTTCTCTTCCCTTGATGTACCTTGGGATCCCTTTGGCTTTGGGATCTCAACGTAGAGATTACTGGCAGGGAATTTTGGAAAAATTCCGGAGTAAGGTTAGTCATTGGACTTTCAGATGGTTATCTACTGCTGGGAGAGTGGTTCTCCTAAAGACTGTGGTGCAATCTCTCCCCATTTACAGGTGTTGTGTGCAGGTTCCCCCTTCCTCCTTTGTGAGGGAGTTTGATGCTCTGTCTCGGCAATTCCTTTGGTCTGGCAACCTTCTCTCCTCGAAGTGGAGTTTAGTCAAGTGGGAGTGTGTCTGCAGGCCGAAGCATGCTGGGGGTCTTGGTCTTAGGTCTATGGCTCTTGTTGTCACGGCCTTGGCAGCCAAGTTATACTGGAGATGGTGCAACAATCAGGATCATGACTGGGCCAGGATTCTTGCTCACAAGTATCTTCCTGGTGCTGATAGCCTTGATGTGCCGCGTCTTGCTTTGTTGGGTAAAGGTTCTTGTATTTGGGATACCCTTAAGAAGGGTGCTCAGTTGATTAAGGAGGGTCTCTTTTGGATTTGTAATAGAGGCTCTGATGTGCTATTTTGGCAGGACTCTTGGGATGGCCACCCTCCCATTCTTTCTAGTTTCCCTCAGCTTTGGCCTTTGTGCCATACTTTTTCTGAGGCGGGTTGGACTAAGGTGGAGCATTTTAAAACTGTCAAGCGAATTGGTCAGGCGATGGTGGCTTGTTGGAAGGACCCGCAGGAGTGGCCCATGGGTGGTTCAGAGGAGGATCGTGCTATTCTTATTAGAGTTTTGGAGGGCAGGCTCTGCAGCTCCCTTAATGAGAGGGATGTTTTGGCTTGGAGTCCGAGCCCAAAAGGCAAATTTTCAGTTGCTCAAGGCTATGCTATGCTTGACAAGAATTTACATGGTCCCACTGAGGTGCACTGGTGGAAGAAGGTTTGGGATAACTTTTCTTGGCCCAAATGTAATTTCTTCTTATGGTTGGTTGCTCAGAAGAAGTGCCTCACTTGGGATAATCTACGCAAGCGCGGCTTTCAGGGACCATCTATCTGCTTCCTTTGTTCGCACAGTGAGGAATGTACCTCTCACTTGTTCTTCCTTTGCCCTTTTTCTAAAGAGATATGGCATAGATGGTGGGAGGCTTGGCGTCATGGCTGTATTCATGCTACCTCCCTAATTGAATTTTGGGAATGTCTTGGCAGGTCTCCTGCTAAGACTTCTTTCTTGCAGGTGGCTTGGTCTATTGGGCCTGTTTTGATTCTTTGGAACCTTTGGCTGGAGAGGAACCGTAGAGTTTTTTGTGGTTCTAAAGTGGGAAGTTTGCAATTGTGGAAGAAGATAATTAGTAGGCTTCAGGAGACTATTTCAGCTAAGTGCGATATGACTGATAATATTGATCAGGGTGATCTTGCTGTTGTGCGGAACTTGAACCTGGGAGATAATACAAGGGGAAACAGTGCTGGGAGAAGACCCCGTCATGCTAGGCAACGGGTCTGTCGAGAAGGGAGGTGGTCACCTCCCCCTGAGGGGGTCCTTAAGATTAATACTGATGGTTCGTCCCGTGGAAACCCTGGTCATGCTGGGGTCGGGGGTATTGGCAGAGGTAATGATGGTGGTGCAATTTTTTTCGTTTCTATTTACAAGGGTCAGCACTCTAATAATCTGATGGAGGCCCTTGCTATTAAGATTGCCATTGAGCGTGGTTGCTCTTTAGGTTGGAGGAGGATCATTTGTGAGTCTGATTCTCAGATTGTGGTGGATATGCTAAACAACCAGAGGTTGGATGATGTTAGTTGGCAGTTAGCCTCTGTTGTCAGACAGATTTTGAGTCTTTGCAGTCCCTTGGTTTCTGTCTCCTTTTGTCACATCCCTAGAGAATGGAACAGAGTGGCTGATTGTCTGGCGAAGTGGGCCTCTGAGAATGTGGATGGCTGGGATATTAGTGGAAGGGAGGAGTTACCTTCCGATTATCATGAGACCTTAGAGAGGTTATTAGTGGAAGATAGGAATATGTAATGGGGTGGTTGGTTTTTCTGGTGGTGGTCTTGGTTGGTGGGCCTCTGGCCTTTGCTTTGTACTTCGGTTTTGATTGAATAAAATTTTTACCCCTTTCTTTAAAGAACTTCCGCAGCGGACCTCTGCTTGAAGCTTCGATAGATGACCTAAAAACATTCAACAATAAACGCTTTAATCCACATGCGGCTAATCTTTCGTATAGAATAAAGCGTAGCCAGTGACCTACATAGTTCCACTAGGAACCTCAAACACTTTTCCTTATAATTTTCTCAATATCCTCGACATATACAGTAATAGATACACCAAATTATAATAGTGTTGACATCAATGACAACCACATATCAACACATCCACAACATCCAACAATCTCCCCCTTTGGCATTGATGGCAACACATGATGTGAAAAATACCATCAACCCAACACACTGACTTCTTCTACACTTCATTTTTGAAAAGATTTGTCATGTTGCTCTTCTCCCCCTAAGATATTTTTCACATTACTCTTCTCCCCCTTTGACATCAATGGAAAAGGTAACCGCTGTCTCCATAAACGAACCCATATCCTACATCTAACTACTCCCCACACAGTGGCGATACGAAAACATCCAATCGGATCAAAATATGTAATGAGCTCATGGATTAATGCAAAATGAAATACATCATTTAGTTCTTATCATGAGGGTAATTACCTAGCATTCCTTTGAATGCTCAAAGTATCTTCGTGATGGCTTAGTAAATATATGCGCAATTTGTTCTTTGGTAGGCATACTACGGATTTGACCTAACCTCATTCACTTTCTCTCTCGGGAAATGAAACTTGATTGATATATGTTTAGTCTTAGAGTGTAGCACTGGATTCCTTGATATATTTATTGCGCTTGAGTTGTCATAGTATATGGAAATAGGCTCTTCATATATTACCCTGATATCTTTCAACATTTGTTTCATCCATATCACTTGAGTATAGTTATTTGCAACAAAAATATATTACCTTCAATAGTGGATGAGAAATTGACTTTTTGCTTTTACTTAACCATGATACTAGCTTCTTCCTAGGAAGAAAGCACCACCACCTAGTACTTTTTCTTGTCATCATCCACTAGCCAATCTGCATCGGTCTTATGCACACAAAGTGAATAATCATCCTTTGGATGCAAAGTCGAAATCGGTGTTCCTTCGGATATCTAAAGATTCTTTAACAGTAGTCACATGTGATTCTTTTGGATCAGCTTGAAATCTAGCGACCATACATACAACATTCATAATATCCAGTCTAGTCTAAGTCAAGTAGAGAAATCCACCGATCATTGACCTATATCTGGTTTGATTTTCCTTAGGAGAGTCATCATTTTGAGTCAACTTACATTTGGTTACCATGGGGGTACGAAGCGGGTTTGGAGTCTTCCATTGAAGCTTCTTCTTGATTCTCTCACATATTTGGGTGAGATATGAAAATCCCACGGTCAAGCTGTGTAATTTGCAATCAGAAGAACTTCATTTCACCAATCATGCTCATCTCAAATTCACTCTTTATCTCATCAGCAAACTTCATGCATAGATTATCATCTCCACTAAAAATGATGTCATCAACAAAGACTTCTATGATTAACTCCTTATCATGATCTAATTTGAAGTATAAGTTACTATCAACAGTACCTTTAGTGAATCCAAGCTTCAGTAAATATTTGTCCAATCTGGCGTACCAGGCTTTGGGGGCTTGTTTGAGTTCATACAAAGCTTTCTTCAATTTGCACACCATATCTTCCTTATTTGTTAGCTGAAATCCATCTAGTTGTTCAATGTACACTTCTTCTTCTAGTTCCCCATTCAAAAATGCAAAATTTACATCCATTTGATAGAATTTATAGTTCTTATAAGCAACATAAGCAAGAAATAATCTTACTGCTTCAATTCTAACAACAGGGACAAAGGTTTCTTCGAAATCAATACCTTCCATTTGAGAGTACCCTTTACATACCAATCTTGCCTTATTCTGGACCACTTCACCTTCCTCATTCAGCTTGTTTCTGAATACCCACTTAGTACCAATCACATTTTTGTGTTTGGGCCTAGGCACCAGTGTCCATGTGTCATTCTTTTCAATCTGTGTCAGTTCTTCTTTCATGGCTTCCAACCAGTGTTCATCTTGACAGGCTTCAGTGACACTCTTAGGTTCAATCTTGGAAATAAGACAATATTCTTCTGCAATTTTTCTTCTAGTTTGCACTCGTTTACTCTTATCTCCTATGATTTGACTTTTAGAGTGATTCAACTTTACATACCTTGGAGTCTTGGGACTTTCTCAGACTTTTGTGTCTTCTGAACTTTTTTTTACACTTGCAGTTGTTTGTGCTTCCTGGCTGACTTGATTTACCATAACAACTTATGGTTGCTTCATCGGAACATATGGAATAATTTGAAATAGATTCGGTGTTTGAGTGTTCTTCCCTTGATTTGTGTTGTCTTCATTTGAATCGTAGCTGCATCGTCTGGATGATTTGATAGAGTCCTCATCAAATCTGACATTTGCATTCTCAACAATCTTTCTCAGTCTTTTGTTATAGCATCGATATGCCTTGCTCTTTGTGGAGTAACCTAGGAAGATCCCTTCATCATTTCTAGCATCAAACTTTCCTATATCATCATCTCTCCTGATATAACATTTTCTTCCAAAAATCTTGAAATACTTAATAGTAGGCTTGTAACCGAACCATAATTCATAAGGGGTCTTACCAAAATTACCATTCACATTTACCTGATTCAAAGTATATACAACAGTGCTTACCGCTTCACTCCAGTACATCTGAGACACATTCCCTTCCATCATCATTGTTCTGGTAGCATCCAAATTTTTTCTATTCTTTCTTTCTGCAACTCCATTCTGTTGAGGGGTTCGAGGAGCAGATAAGTGTCTTTTAATTCCATGTTCTTCACAATAAAAATTAAACTCTTTTGAAATGAATTCTCCACCTCTTTCAAATCTCAGGCATTTGATTTTCAAACCCTTTTAATTTTCTGCCATGGCCTTGAAAATTTTAAACTTGTCCAATGCTTCACACTTTTCTCTTAAAAAGGAAACCCGTCATTCTAGAGTAATCATGTTGACCAGCATAGTACCTTTTCTCCATGAATACTTCTAACTCTGAAGGTACAAAGATAGGTATATTATTAGTTCCAACACATTATTTGAATGAAATTGTTTCGGAAGGGAGACTCTAATTTGTTTACCCATCTGCATTCTTGGTAGATTACGTTAGCGGGCCTTCACTAACTGGCGGATCTCTTACTCCTTGAGTAGAACTTATCTTGATAATGTTGTCGAAAGTTTACCGCGACCACAACCTCATGCCACAACTTGACTTTCATCTGTTGAGCGAAATTGGCTTAGCCTTCCACTTCAAAGCGTGTTCAAATTGGCGAAAAACAATACCTTTAGTTTTTAGTAGCAATCGTGTTTTACGGAACTCCTACAAATCTTGCATTTTTTCATTCTCGAACTATAGATCATATCCCTTGTGTACCATTTGTCCAAGACTTAACAAGTTATGCTTTAGGCCTTCAAAATAGAGAACATCATCAGTGTTTTCCTTACCACCAAGGCTAATAGAACCTCTTCCGTGAATCACACAAGCATTGTTATCTCCAAATATTACAACCCCAGCGTCATGCTTCTCTAGACTCCATAGGCTTTGCTTATCATCAGGTCATATGATGTGAGCATCCTCCCATCGATGACCCGCTATTCTCCTTAGCGGGCTGCAAATTGCTTTTTCTTATCTTCGATGGGTCAATGGAAGCCGCGAGTTTATTTTCAATGGTAGAAATGTCCGTCATCTTTTATTTTCCGGTATTTTTATCCGGACTTATCATCGATTCTTCTTTAGCAAAGTAGCATTTCTTTTGGAATCCCTAGGTTTTTCTAGGCAGACCTAGGAACTCTTTCAAGACATCTTGATGCAAAATGACCTATCTTCTTGCATGAAAAGCATTTAATAGGAAATACATCTTCATACTTACCTTTTCCTCTTCCTTCTTGCTTTGCAATCAGTGCTTCCAGTTCTTGTACTTCTCTTTCTTGGTCTTCGAGCTATTTCAATTGTTCATCATATTTAGATTATCTTTCTAGAGCTCTCTCCTAGACTGTATCTTTGCCTGTAACTTCTACACACAGTAGCTTTGAATGCAGATTCAGTTTTTGGTGTAGATTCACCAAATTCACTTATTTCAAAAGCAGCGAGCTTCCCTATCAGCGTATCTCTTGTCATCTTGTTTACAGACATAAATTCCTCAATAGCATGAACCTTCATTTTGTAAGGAGGCAAGGATTTGAGTATCTTAGCCACAATTTCATCCTCATTCACTGAACCACTAGGACATTTAATACCTAGCACTATTTCATTTACTCTCTGCATAAAGAAGTAATATTTTCATCTTCACCCATCTTCAGATTCTCATACTTGCCTTTTAAGCTATGTAGCTTAGCCCTTTTCACCTATGTATCTCCTACATACAAAGTTTCCAACTTCTTCTAGATCTCATGAGCTACCTATAGACTTATCACATTAGCCATCTCCGAATCTGTTAGAGCGCTCACCAATGCTTCCATAGCTCTGGTATTACTTTCAACATCTTTGATCTCATTAGCAGAGGAGGGACCATTCTGAGGAATAGTATATTGATCTCTTGTAATCTTCCAATAAGTATCGCCAATGCACTACAGATGAAATTGCATCTTGACTTTCCACAGTGTGTAGTTGGTGCCATCAAATCTAGGACTGTCCTTCTTGAATGTTGCCATCCCATATCACCTCAAGTTGTTAGACTTCTTCAGAGGAACTAGCTTTGATACCAATTGTTGGAAAAACAAGGATAGACAACTGAGAGGGGAGGTGAATCAGTTGTCACAAAAATTTAAACTTTTTCTAACTTAACTTATCCTTAATCTCATATCTGATGAATGAACAATTAACCATAAGCAATTAACACATCAGAGAGACAATGAACACCAATATTTTTTTTACGTGGAAACCCTGTTAGGGGAAAAGCCACGGTGGATGTTAGTCCACAAGATTATACCCTGCTAAAAGTATAGTGAAAAACAATAAAGGGAATGCACATGCATTCAAGCACACTTCCTAGAGCTCACTGCTCAATTACAAAAGGGGCTCATTGCCCAACAAAGTTGGATTAAAAATCCAGAGGGTATGAACTGAGAAAATAGCTTATGCTCAAGCTTGATTATAGTTCCAATTAAGCTCAACACTTCTTCACACTTCACACTTTGCTTAGTAATGATATTCACACATACGCACATAGGAGCACACGAAGCATACTTTCCACCGATCACACAATCGCTCTTATATATCCGCTATAGGAGATTTCATCACAACTTAGTCGGCCAAGAAAAATAAAACATATTTTCAATGTTGGCCCAACTTTACAATTAGCTTTTCAATGTGGATCCACCAAGGTCGGCCACAATATAGTGGAGACCCAAATTAATATCTCCAACACAAAAATAATTTAAGTAATTTCGCCATGAAGATCCACAACACACTACCACTAACATGTCAGCCAAGAACATGAAAAAATGAACATGCGCACAAAGATCTTCAATCATGAGCTCACCGAGTAATGTGGACGTACCACGAAGATAGAGAATGAACTAGAGACATCTGAGAACACCAAGAAACAATAGAGAAGCATCCACAACAACTGAGATAACCAGAATCACACAATCTTCATTCAGGAACACTAACAAAGACCAAAAAAAGATTGTCAGATCATAACTCACACAGAACTTCACGTAGACCTCTGAAACTTTCGGTAGATGATCTAGAAACATTCAACAATAAACCCTTTAATCCACATCAGCTAATCTTTTACGTACATAACAAAACACCTTCATGAATTGCACAGTTCCACTAGGAACCTGGAACACTTTTTCTTATAATTTTCTCAATATCCTCGACATATACAACAATAGATACACAAAATGCTAATAGTGTTGACATCAATGACAACCACATATTAGAAACACATCCACAACATCCAACAAAATCCCAACAACATCAACTGTAAAGAAATACATTTGCATATTCTTAAAGGATCTTTGAATAATGTATGATTTTGTGCTAATGCCTCGAGATCTCTTTAGTAAGATATAATTTTATTTAAATATTTTAAGGAATGATAAAATAAGAGCACAACATTTAGAAAGGGAAAAGTTAGGCTTGGATAGTTGGGAGGCAATGCCTCATCTCCCATTCATTTAACAATGAAGCATTTATGGTTTTAAAAAAATAGAAAAGAAGTGTGTGCGGGCAGTTGATAGAAAAAGAAGAGTTGCGAAAGGGAGGAGTTAGTGAAGGGGCGCACATGATAGAGGAGGTTGTGTGAGACTTAATAAAACTTTGTGAAGTGAAGGTAAGTGGCTATGCATTGGGAGTTTGAAAAGAGGCTACGAAGAGGTGAGAGGGGTTCCCTAGCCTAAGAAGAGGTTGCATAGTGATTTAGGAAAGAAAATTGATGCTAAGGAGAAAGGTAGGAGTGCACTGCTAATAGAGGAAGGAAATAAATCTATATTGTGCCGCACATGAATCAAATGTTGGAAAATAGGAACTAAACAAAAGTTGTACCATGTAGTAATTGGAAATTGGTTAAATTTTTCTAAATAATAATATAGGTTGCGTATAAACAAAGGGAAGTGAGAATTCAATCAATGGAAAATAGAGAAGAAGAATACTGAAGTGCATATCTGATGAAGGGAACTATAGGAAATCAGATAGGAGTTTGATTATTGTATTATTTGTAGGAAAGGTCAATTAACATGATGTTAAATTGTAACTTATAGGTTGTAAGTAAGTATTACCATGAATTTAAGTTGATTCAGAAGTGAATTTGGAATTGAATTATGTTTGAGAGTGATTAGTTATTTGGCTGTGAAATTGTTAATTTAATTTAATTGATAAATTAAATTGTCATAGTGAATTTTCGAATGGCTGTAAGATCAAATTGTTATATCATTTAATTGGTATTAAATTGGGAGTTTGGTGCAAAAGATTTTTTGTATTTGTTTGCACCAAATGGTATCAGAGTAGGGGATCTTGAGTGTGGATGGGATCCACTAGGACCTGCGAGTAGAGAAGAGTGTGAAGGCAGTAAAGTAGAAGCTCGTGTGAGGGATGTTGCAAAGTCATGAGTAGCAAGAGAGCTTGAAGCCATGAAAATATTATGAAGAGCATGATGTGGATTGTAGATTGAGGTGAGATTGCATCAGATGAAGATGGGATGGGTCGTGAGGAGACTCGTGCGAATATTGTTTTGGGAGTTCAATATTGGGAGAAAGTAGAAAATGAAAAAGTTCGAGGAGATGGGAAGGATAGTCTGTGAGGAAGTGGGGAATATTTAGGTGAGGTACTAGAAAATAAAATTTGGAAGAAGAGGGATCTCTTTAAAGAGGATAGCCAAAAGAAGAGTGGAAAAAATGAGTGTTGTAGCCTAAGATGAAAGGAGAAATATGTGAGAGTAGCCCCTACATAGGATAAAGATGTAGTAATGATTACAATAGTAGAGAATGGTAAAGGTGAAGAAGATTTGTTGGCACAAATTTCAGTGATAGAGGGTGAATGGTTTGAAAAGATCACAAAAAACGAAAGAGAGAAATATGTTGTAGCAATTGAAGACAACATCACAGTGAAGGACGTAGAGGAAGATGTCATAGCAACAAAGACGGATGATTTATTTTTAAAAATTTGTGAATTTAGTCATGATTTTTATTTACCTTCATTTATGAGAGGAGAAATTGAAGAGTATGATGAGGAGAGAATAGAGGAGGATATGGAAATATTTAATTTCTATAGAGTCGATCATATTGACTTGTGTGTGGATGAGTGGGCAGGCAAATTTTGGTGGAGGTGGTTGGTTTGTGGTGGGTCAAAACAAATGAAAGAGGAGAAGAATGGAGAGTTTGTTTGGTGGAAGAGGAAATTCTATGGTGGAAAAGAGTCCATGAGAGGGAGAAGGAAGAGAATGCAGTGTTGTCGGAGGAAGATGACAATATTCCGATAAGATGCTAGAAAAGGAGGAAAAGGGTATAATTTGGTGCACTCGTTACAGTGATGGAGCTCGCTACAAATTGTTCACAATCTTGAAGGGAAATTCTATCACTCAACTCCACCTTTGTGAGCCTATGCTCACAAATTTCCTACTCGACATGTTTGATGCAGGAGCACTTAGGCGAATGAGCAACCAACATCACACCAAAAATAATTGTTTTATGAGATCGGTGAGATTTCTTGGTGAACCTTCTTATGGATATATTGTTGAATCTATCCCTAGATTTGATGTCAAAGGTTTCATGGTTATACACCTTTAGGTTTTAGAGAATTGATGGTTTTACGTCTTCGGCTGTCAATTTGGAATAGTTTAAAATTTCCATTTTTGTGAGGTTTGATGCAAAACAACTTGGTGGAGGTCTTAGGAATGTTTAAATATGTCTATCGGTTTCATAAAATTTTGAGCAAATGATAATGAGTTATCGTGGAAGTTAGTTTTTAGCTTCATTGGCCAATTGATGAATGATATTGTTTGGTATAGCCCACATATTTTATTTTTTCAATGATATTTTGTGGTTGTGTTATCTAATAGCGCCGATACAATCCAATTTTGAGATGCCACAATGGAAAATATATGTCTATTTCTTTGTTGGTCAATTGATGTTGGTAGAAGCATCAACTATAAAGAAATACATATGCATATTCTTGAAGGATCTTTAGATAATGTATGATTTCGTGTTAATGCTTCAAGATCTCTTGAGTAAGATATAATTTTATTTAAATGTTTTAAGGAATGCTAAAAGAAGAGCACAACATTTAGAAAGGGAAAAGTCATGCTTGGCTAGCTGGGAGGCAATGCCTCATCTCCCAATCATTTAACAATGAAGCATTTATGGTTTAAAAAAATTGAAAGGAAGTGTGTGCAGGTAGTTGAGGGAAAAAAAAAGTTACAAAAGGGAGGAGTTAGTGAAGGGGCATATAGGATAGAGGGGGTTACGTGAGACTTAATAGAAGTTTGTGAAGTGAAGGTAATTGGCCAGGCGTTGGGAGTTTGAAAAGAATCTACGAAGAGGTGAGAGGGGTGCCCTAGTCTGAGAATAGTTTGCATAGTGATTTAGGAAAGAAAATGGATGCTAAGGAGAAAGGTAGGAGTGCGCTACTAATAGAGGAAGGCAATAATTCTATGTTGTGCTACACATGAATCAAATGATGGTAAATAGGAATCAAACAAAAGTTGTACCATACTAGGTAGTAACTGGAATTTGGTTAAATGTTTGTGAATAAGAATATAGGTTGCTTATAAACAAAGGGAAGTAACAATTCAATCAATAGAAAATAGAGAAGAAGAATACTAAAGTGCATATCTAATGATAGGATCTATAAGAAATCAAATAGGAGTTTAATTATTGTATTGTTTGTAGGAAAGGTCAATTAACATGATGTTAAATTGTCATGAATGTAAGTTGATTCTAAAGTGAATTTGGAATTGAACTATGTTTGAAAGTGATTAGTTATTTGGCTGTGAAATTGTTAATTTAATTTAATTGACAAATAAAATTGTCATTGAGTTTTTTCCCAGCAATAAGATCAAATTGTTGATATCATTTGATTGGTATTAAATTGAGATTTTTTTGGGAAGATATTTTTTGCATTTGTTTGCACCAAACAATTTCATAAAAAGGAACTCATCCTTTATTATTTTCCTCTATCTCATCTTATTTGTCCCTTAAACAAGCATTTGAATTCCATTAAGAGCATATAGGTACAATACTATCACACTCAACCAATTGGTTTAGAAATGTATCCTTAATACAATCCTTAATAGTAAAAGATTACCTCCAAACCAAATTGCAAAAACTTGCCAAGATAGAAATTTCCATGAGAAAGAGCATGAAAATTGCACATCTTTGTGTCGAAAACAAACTCTTATTAATATTCAAATGAATAATACCAATCATGGATGGAAAATTCACTAGGCTACGTTAATGTCTACATCAACATATTCATTATGAGACGTGGATTCCTCAACTTCACAAATATAACTACTCGTAGCATGGCCAATATGAACATCATCATCAATTTTAATAAAATAAGGAAGCACGACAAATAAATAATAAAGATCTTGTATCCCAACTTCCTCATTTGTACAAAAAACATCAACATTATTATTATCATGAATTAATAGATAAAGTTTATCAATAGAGGTTGTAAGTTCATCCATATTAGTATTTAAAGGTGAGATGCTCACGATACACGAGGCTTGAAAACTGTTTTCCCAAGCCATGTCTAAACTTGTAGGTTTATATTACGAGGGAAACACACTTGTACAAAATGGAAAGCATCATGCTTTCTAATTTTTTATAAATCTTGGATATGTAAGAAAAAGTTAGTGACACTCTCAACTGAATCATCTATTCCAATAGTAAAATTGATATGTTTATCATAAAACATAATTATTCTAACATGTTTAGGATTTTTTGGATGCAAATTGACTTGGAGATTGCTCATTATCTGTATATAGCAATTTTATCTTGCTTGTTGAATTTGTAAACTTTCATTTTCATGGATTTGGGGTACACAATAGGATTTTTATATTTTGGGTGTATAAAAACTTGAGCATGTACAAACAAGGAATCATTGCAATAATCTAAGTAGTTCTCCTTAGACACAAACTAGGACTAGGATCATAATATAAAGCATATGAAAACTTGGACCTAAGCCTAGAGTCATATTTGTACCAATGATCTATGACTATAAACTCATGACACACTAAAACGAATTATATTCCTACATGTGTATGTTACCTTTTATGAAATAAACCTTGTCAATAAAATAGAAGAACATATTTATACCTT